>ML779121.1:569707-624449 GCA_009831015.1 Picea engelmannii | reverse complement strand
TCTCAGGAAGCATTATCAGGTTCTATGTGATGATTGGTTGATGGTGATGATTTAATGTAAAGTTTTATTATCTCTCATATATTCTTGGGTGGAAGGAAGGGGAAAGGATGGAGAGTTAAAATCTCTCTTGATATTGGAGGATTATATATTCCTCTTTGAGGTTTATCCATCCCTTTACATTTGGAAGTTGTAGCTACCTTTAGAAGTCATGACTCATTACTTCCCTTGAACAATAACTATTGATTATTTCTCATATATTGTGCATGGTGTATTGGTGTAACTCTTATACTATTGTTCATTTCTCATTGGATATAATTGAATGGTTTAAGTATAAGTTGAAAAAGTTTTTAAATTGTACTTGATACTGATTCACCCCCCTCTCAGTATCAATAGGAAACACATTCCCCAAGACTACAAAAATGGACAACCATGTCGACTTATTTTATAGAAATCATTTAAGAGAAGAAGCTAGCTCTGAAAACTGACATTCCCCTCTTCAAAATTAGATACGATCCCATGGAACACATTCACCACTGCGAAAACAAATGGCGCAGAATAAGCTATAGGGATGAAAGGGTACAACCGCATATGTTTCCAAATATGCTGGATGAAATACCAAACAAATGGTACAATATTGAAGAAGCATGTGGTTACACACTCAGTTGGTCTAACATCAAAGAGAATTTTATCAAATATTTTGAATTCACCCTAGAGGAGGAGAACTTAAGAGAAGCATCCTAACAAATCAAAAATTTTCTTGAAAAACTGACACCAACCATGCAGAAAGAAAAAGGGAAAATTATGGTGGTCATAGGATCGACATCGAAATGCCACTTTTTTCAACAGAGAGAAACATAAGTATAACTACTCGATGAATCAACATGGAAAAAATAAGTTTTCCTAGCCAAAGATTTAGGTGGAGAAGTAATCACCCAGCCATGCAAAATTATATAAAGTCAATATTAAAAGTAACCAAGGAAGAGAAGGATGATCCAAAATGGTGCAGACCCCCGACCCTCAGGTTGAGATCCACTCAAGATCTTCTCTAAACCATGACAAGAGTTAAGAAAAACCCTTGATTAAGACCGCGAAGGATTTTCGGGTCTCCTGAGTTTGGCACTTTCAACACAATGCCACCACTCTCTGCAACAACTGAGATGCGAAGCTCCAAATGGGCATAAGGGATAAGCCCCCTCTCTTCAACCCTTTGGAAAAGTGACCATGATCAAGGCCTTAGCACAAGCTCCTTTCGTGACTCGCAATCTTGCGAGTTGGAGAGTCGAAGACTCTTGACTCCTCTTGCTCCAAACCTCCGATACTCGAGATGGGATACGGGTATGGCTCCTCCTCGTTAGCACCTTTACAAGTGACCACCAGCTAGAGATTAAATCTAGCACCTCTCGCAACTCGTGAATTCATGAGTTGGAGTGTTGAACGATCGTGGTCCTCCCTTGTGAATCCCCGAAATGTGATAAGTCAACAGGGTGTTGACTCCTCCACAGTGACGCGTGTACACCACCTGTCACCTACTTCGACATTTTTATGCACGTTATATGTTTGTGCCACCTTTCAACCATGTGGTCTCTGCTTATGGGATGTGCCACCTGTCCACACGAGCCCTCAGTGCTCGGCACTTCATCACTTGAGACTTGGAGCGACCAAGAATTTAGCTTGTCCTCCAAACTCACAAAACCTGAATTCATGAAATGATCCAACGTCATGGGGTAAGTCACGATCAACGGATCACGTTGACCCTCGACTCTTGGGTGATGGGTTTCTCTGGCCTTTAACCATCTTGCAACTCCTTTCAATCCTACAGTCCTCGCGATCTTGCGAGTTCTCCATGGAGAATTTAGACCGTCCATCTCTGTCTTGACAACCTTCGATTCTGAACTTTGGCAAAGGCACTTGGACCTGCTACTTTCTTGATTTCGATCCAATTCGACCTTCGCTCGCCCTCTATGACCTTCAAACAAAATCGATTGTTCGGGTCTTCGACCTTTCCTTGGAAAATTCTAGGCTTCAAGCCTTCTCTATGCACGAATCTTGCACACTTATAGATAACTCACGGTTATCCTTCGAGAGAAGCTCTGTGCACTCCTTGCAACAAAGAATTATTCCTCTCTTCTGCGAGTTTGAAGAAATCATTCCCTCTTCTCACAGCCTGCACACACTTTGAATGGCTCTGTGCTCTGCTAGCACTCTAGCCTATAAAGACACAATTGGATCCTTCCTAAGAGTTCTTAGATGAATTTTAGAACCTGGTCGATCCACTCCTTGCGGACCCTCCACTGCACTCTTTGCAGGAACTATTAGAAAGAGAAACAATTGAAACTCATTCTCCCCTTATCTAGAATTCAAACATTTAAAAAAGAATCCCAAAGAATACACACACACATAGCATTGAAATAAAATGCACACAGAGAATATAAACAAGCCTGCAACATACCATTCAACAGGTGGTTCCAACAACCATAAGACACACATATATTTGGAATCAAATCTTTCTTCTCTTAATTCTAGTGCTCCTGTACATGGAAAATAACAACTAAATGCATAAAAATCCTATGTTCTCTTCTATTCTCCTCTGCAGCTTTACATCTTACGAATTCTGAATTATGTTTTTAAAGATAGAAGGGTTGAGGGTGTCTATCATCCGTTTTCCCTCCTAATCTCCTAAAACTGTCTAGTCTATCATTTAAATCTACCTACTTGCATTAAACAAACTTAAATGCCTATTACATCTGCGGATAGGAACATAAGCCCCAAAATCAGTTTGGATCTTCAAGATATGAATGCAACTGCACTTTCCTCCTGTCCATTACATTAATGTTTCAAATTTCAAATTTCAAAACGTTTTCACAAAAACGTGTTCAAATTACATTTGCGCGTCCAGCTGACTCCTTGGATTTAGGCATGCACTTGGGCTTTATACGATTATCCTGCATCATACTCCCTCGCTTGAAAATTTTCATGAACTCTCGTTCATGATCTTTTGCACGGTTTGTCCATGCCTTTGAATTTTTGTTTCATTCTCCCAGCTAGCATCTTCAACTTGATGTCCTTTCCACTTAACCAAGTATTTAAAATACTCTTTTCTCCTGGTCTTTCTGCTAATCCTCTTGTCAATTATGCTTTTCGTCTGTGGATTTTCAGATACAGGCATTTGTTTTGTCCATTGAATATTTTCTTGTTCATCTTCTACTCTTTCTTCTTCAGCTCTGTAAGGGTACAAATCCGCGACATTGAATATCGGTGAGATTCCGACCCCGTCGGGTAATTCAATCTCATATGTGTTTGCCCCGAATTTCCTTATGATCTTGCACGGTCCAATATTTTTCATCTTAAGCTTGTTATACGTTCCCCTTGTTAACCTTTCCTTCCTCAAATGTGCAAGAATCAAACTGCCAACTTCAAATTGAAGTTCTCACCTGTGTTGATCTACTCTACACTTGTACTCTTGAATTGAACTCTGCAACCGCTCCTTAATTCTGCTGTGAAGCTCCTTCATTCCTTTTGCAAATTCCTTTGCACTAACACTCTTGAATTCAGCTTGTTCTGAATCTTTCAATTCAGAAACTCCCCTTGGCTGCATTCCATATACAATCTGGAATGGATTGTTCCCTATGCTTCTATTAAATGAATCGTTGTAAGAAAATTTCGCTTGTGGCAGAATATGATCCCATTGACTATGGTGTTCAGTCACTAGGCTCCTCAACAGATCTCCCAAACTTCGATTCCCTACCTCAGTTTGTCCATCCATCTGAGGGTGATATGCTAAGATAAAAGATAAATTAGTCCCCAGCTTCTTCCATAGGGTCCTCCAGAAATGACCAACAAATTTGGTATCCCTGTCTGATACAATACTCTTGGGTAAGCCGTGAAGTCTAACAACTTCCTTGAAAAACAAATTGGCAACATGTGTTGCGTCACTGTTTTCCTGACATGGTATGAAATGTGCCATTTTATAAAATCCGTCGACTACCACGAATATTGAGTCACGACCCCTTTGCGTCCTTGGTAGTCCTAACACAAAATCCATACTTACCGCATCCCACGGTCTCTCTGGTACTGGAAATGGTTGATACAACCCTGTATTCTGTCTCTTCCCCTCGACATACTGGCAAATTCTGCACCTTTCCATGAATTTCTTGATATCTGTTCTCATCCCTGGACAATAGTATAATCCATTCAACTTCAAGAACATTTTATCATGACCGAAGTGTCCAACCAATCCTCCACTATGCTTTTCCTTCAAAAAATACTCCCTCATGGAGAATTTCAGAATACATAGATGATTGAATTTGAACAATAATCCATCCTGGATCATATACTTGATCCATTGGCTTCTGTCCCCAAGAATTGGATTCTCAGATGCCTCATATGCTTCTCTGAAATCTAGATCATCCCTGTACATTTCTTTGAGGTTATCAAAACCCAAAGTCTTGACTCTGAATTCCTGCAATAGAAAAGATTTCCTGCTCAAAGCATCAACCACTTTGTTAGCAGTTCCAGAAATATGTTTAATCACAAAAGTAAAATTCTGCATGAACTCGACCCATTTAGCATGTTTTTGGTTCAACTTCTCCTACCGAGTCACAAATTGCAAAGCGTGATTATCGTTGTACAAAATGAAATCTTTGGGAACCAAATAATGCCTCCATTTCTTCAGCGCTTGTATGACTGTACAAAATTATTTGTCATACGTGGAGTAATTGATCTTTGCTTCATTCAGTTTTTCACTAAAATACACGATCGGCCTGTTGTCTTGGCTCAAGACTGCTCCAGTCGAAAATACACTCGTGTCACACCTGACCTGAAATGTTTTGCTGAAATATGGAAAAACCAGAATTGGTTGCTCAATGATATTCTTCTTCAATAGGTTGAATCTCTTCTCTGCTTCGTTTGTCCAGTGAAAAGATTTATTCCGCTTCTTCACCATATCCATCATCGGTGCACTAATTCCACTGAAGTTTCATATGAATTTCCTGTAGAATCTAGCTAACCCATGGAAGCTTCGAAATTTGAACACGCTCTTCGACAATGGCCAATCCTTAATCGCCTTTATCTTCTTCAGATACATTTTCAATTCATTTGCAGAGATGACAAAACCCAAATAAATGATTTATGTCCTCATAAATGACGATTTCTTCATATTGATCAACAATTTCTCTTGCTGCAATCTCCTCATCACGAAAGCTAAATGATTCAAGTGTTCTGCTTTAGTTTTATTGAAGATCAGTATATCGTCAAGATATACGATTACAAACTTATCAATGAAATCTTTTAAGACTTCATTCATCAACCTCATAAAAGTACTGGGCACATTCGTCAAGCCAAATGACATGACAAGAAATTCATACAGTCCTTCATTTGTCTTGAATGTTGTCTTCCATTCATCACCTTCCCTCATTCTTATCTGATGATATCCACTTTTCAAATCAATTTTTGAAAAAATCTTTGCTCCACTCAAGCAATCCATCAAGTCATCCATCCTGGGTAAAGGAAATCTATACCTGATGGTGATTTTATTTATGGTCTTCAAGTATGTACATATTCTCCAGACACCATCTTTGTTTGGACTTAGCACTATAGGTACAATGCATTGACTCAAGCTTTCTCTAACCAATCCTTTGTCCATCAAATCCCAGACTTGTCTTTTAAAATCTTCATTCTCCTGTAGCGCCAATCGGTATGCCGCTTTGTTCGGTAGACTTTCCCCCCGTATAAGATCAATATGATGACTTATGCTCCTGATGGGCAACAACGAACAAGGTAATTTGTCCACCACAATGTCAGCAAACTCCTCTAGCAATTCCTGAATTTTCTCCGGTAAATCATCTATCTTAGTACTGGTCAAGACAACTCTAGGTTTTCTTACCACATCAAACTGCATTTCTTCATCTTTCTTGACTTCATAAAGAATCTCCTTCCCACTCATGAGAAGTATAGTATTTCTTGTCTCTGTTTTCACCTCCTTATCCTTAATTGGCAGTAACATATGCATCCTACCATTTTTTTTCCAGAGTGTATGTGTTCTTTCTCCCATCATGCACCACATTTATGTCATATTGCCATGGTATTCCCAACAATAGATGACAGACGTCCATGGGAATAACATCACATAAAATTTCATCCTTATATCCACCTATCTTAAACTCAACTAAACATTGTTTAGTGACAGTTACTTGATGCCCTTTTTGCAACCACGAGACTTTGTATGGGCTCGGATGTGTAACAGTGTCCAATTCCATCTTCTCCACCATTTCTATGGATACTAGATTATCTGTTCTTCCACTATCCACTATTACCTCACATACCCTGTCCTTGGTCTTGCAAGCAATTCTAAACAAACTGTCCCTTTGGATTGGGTTCTCTGGCTCCTTCTCTGGCTTCAAGATAACTTTCCTCATCATTAAGGATCTTCTACCCTTAGTGTCTTCTGCCTCAACATTCCGTCCTTGAGCTTCGACAATGTGAGTTTCACCATATTTCTTCCTATCTGGACACTCATAGGATTTATGTCTGATTTTTCCATAGAAAAAAAATTTCACTTCGCCTCCTCTGCCTCTTCCTCTTCCTCTAGCTCGAGGAAAAGTGTTTCGGTCAACATACAGTCTCCCCTATGAGATTATTCCTCTCTCAGATTGAGTTTGAGGTTTCTTTCCCTCATCTTTGGACTTCTGTGTTCTATCTTGGGAATTGCCTTGCCTCTGCTTTGACTTCTGCCTCAACCTCTTTGACCTTGCTTTCAGCTCAGGTTCTCTTCAGCTTTCAGAGCCATATGATAAGCATCTTCTACGGTTTGGATGGTCATCATGATCATCTCATCCTGAATGTCATATCACAGACCATTCATATATCTGGCAACTTTCTCATCATCGCTCTCCCGATGACATGCTCTGATGTTTATCCTGTAGAACACTTCTGTGTATTATTTCACCGTCATCAGCTTCTGCCTCAAATTATGCATCCTCTGAAACAGATTGATTTGATAATATTTGGGTATGAATTTGGATTTCATTTTTACGAACATTCTATCCCAGCTTTTGATTCTTTGTTTGCCTTTGCAACGCCTGTCAGCCTATAGTTCATCCCACCACAATGTTGCATGTCCCTTCAGTCTAGTGACTGCGTGCTTGACTTTCTTCTCCTCTTCGACATCCTCATAGTCGGAGTATTTTTCCAGAGCTCTAAACCAATCTAGCATCTCCTCAATGTATAAGTTACCTTCGTATAGTGGAATGTCCATTTTTTCCCTGGCACCTATCCTTGCAACAACTTTGAATAAGCATTCTTCTGCAGCATCTTCGACTGCAATTTCTTCTCCTTTATTTCCAGCTTCATTTTCACTTTTAGCTTCGCTGATGTCTACAACGTCGAACTTTCACCTCTGTGCCATCTCCATGGCATCAATCCTGGCACATAATTCACGCATCTCTCTTTCCACTGCTGGATCATGCATTGGCCTTTCTCTTCTTCTCGGCGGCATGGCTGTAAAATTCCTCTTTTCTCTCTGCTACAGAAAGCAAAGAATTTGTTCTATTCTCTGATACCACAACTGCTGTAGACCCCAGGCCCAGATCCGCTTAGGATCTTCTCTAAACCATGACAAGAGTTAAGAAAAACCCTTGATTAAGACCGTGAAGGATTTTCGGGTCTCGTGAGTTTGGCCCTTTCAACACAATGCCACCACTCTCTGCAATATCTGATATGCGAAGCTTCAAATGGGCGTAAGGGATAATCCCCCTCTCTTCATCCCCTTGGAAAAGTGACCATGACCAAGGCCTTACCGCAAGCTCCTTTCATGACTCGCGATCTCGCGAGTTGGAGAGTCAAAGACTCTCGAGTCCTCTTGCTCCAAACCTCCGATACTCGAGATGTGATATGGGTATGGATCCTCCACGTTAGCGCCTTTACAAGTGGCCATAGGCTACATCTTAACTCTAGCACCTCTCGCAACTCATGACTTCGTGAATTGGAGTGTTGAATGCTCATGCTCCTCCCTTGCAAATCCCCGAAATGTGATAAGTCAACAGGGTGTTGACTCCTCCATAGTGATGCGTGTACTCCACCTGTCACCCACTTCGACCTTTTATGTGTGTTATATGTTTGCACGACCTATCAACCACATGGTCTTCACTTACGAGATGTGCCACTTGTCCGCATGAGCCCTCGACACTCGGCACTTCATGACTCAGGACTTGGAGCAACCAAGAATTTGGCCTGTCCTCCAAACTCACGAACCTCGAATTCAAGAAATGATCCAATGACGTAGGGTAAGCCGTGATCAATGGCTCATGTTGACCCTCGACTCCTGGGTGATGGGTTTCTCTGGCATTTAACCATCTTGCAACTCCTTTCAATCCTACGATCCTCGTGATCTCGCGAGTTCTCCATGGAGAATTTAGATCATCCGTCTCTGTCTTGACAACCTTCGATTCTGAACTTTGGCAAAGGCACTTGAACCTGCTCCTTTCTTGATTTCAATATAATTTGACCTTAGCTCACCCTCTGCGACCTTCAAACAAAATCGATTGTCTAGGTCTTCGAACTTTCCTTGGTGAATTCTGGGCTTCAAGCCTTCTCTATGCACGAATCTTGCACACTTAGAGATAACTCACGATTATCCTTCAAGAGAATCTCTATGCACTCCTTGCAACAGAGAACTTCAACTCCTCTGTGAGTCTAAAGAAATGTTTCCCTCTTCTCCCAGCCTGCGCACACTTTTCATGGCTCTGTGCTTTGCTAGCACTATGGCCTGTAAAGACACAATTGGATCCTTCTTGAGAGTTCTGAGATGAATTTTAGAACCTGGTCGATTCACTCCTTGCGGACCCTCCACTGCACTCTTTGCAGGAATTATTAGAAAGAGAAACAATTGAAACTCATTCTCCCCTTATCTAGAATTCAAACATTTAACAAAGAATCCCAGAGAATACGCACACACATAGCATTGAAATAAAATGCACACAGAGAATATAAACAAGCCTGCAACATACCATTCAACAGGTGGTTCCAACAACCATAACACACACATATATTTGGAATCAAATCTTTCTTCTATTAATTCCAGTGCTCCTGTACATGGAAAATAACAACTAAATGCATAAAAATCCTCTATTCTCTTCTATTCTCCTCTGCATCTCTACATCTTACGAATTCTGAATTATGTTTTTAAAGATAGAAGGGTTGAGGGTGTCTATCATCCGTTTTCCCTCCTAAGCTCCTAAAACTGTCTATTCTATCATTTAAATCTACCTACTTGCATTAAACAAACTTAAATGCCTATTACATCCACGTATAGGAAAATATGCCCCAAAATTAGTTTGGATCTTCAAGATATAAATGCAACTACACTTTCCTCTTGTCCATTACATTAATGTTTCAGATTTTAAATTTCAAAACGTTTTCACAAAAACATGTTCAAATTACATTTGCGCATCCAGTTGTCTCCTTGGCTTTAGGCACACACTTGGGCTTTATATGATGCTCCTGCATCACAAAAAAACCCAACTTTCCAGACTTTTTCACTAAAGTTGGAGAAGGGGAATGACACCTCGATGAAGAAAACCCACTGGAATGGATGAATGTTGAGACAAATACAACGGAATTCAATATATCAAACGAAAATCGATATAAGATGGCACGAGTAGGTGTTTACTGGTCAAAAAAGTAGACAAATGATACAGTCGACCTACTGATGGAGTACCTAGATGTATTTTCCCGAGACTATAAAGACTTAAAAGGGATTCTACAAGAAATAGGGGAATGAAAATCGACCTCATCTTTGGGTTAAAACCAATTAAAAAATGACCTTATAAACTAGCACATAAATACAAATTGATTTTCTAGAAAGAAATCAACGGAATGTTAGCAACAAGAATTATATACCCGATCAACAAATCAGAATGGGAAAGTCCCATGGTGGTCTAACCAAAGAAGCACGATCCTAAAAAGTTAAGAATCTACATTAAATTCATAGACTCAATAAGATGACATTGGCAGAGCCATTCCCTATTCCATTTGCAGATGAAATAATCAATGAAGTTGTTGGAAATGAATGTTATTCCTTTACAGATGGGTTCTCAGGATAAAACCAAGTACCCATAGCCAAAGAATACCAACCAAAGATAACATTTGTATCTGAATTTGTCTCCTTTTCCTATAGGGTAATGCCATTTGGGCTAAATAATTCCCCTGCAGTATTTTCAAGGATAGTGGTGAAGGAATTTCAAAAATACATTTACAAGACAATGGTTTTCCATTTCGACGAATGGACCATATATAGCTTATTTAAAAACCACATAAAATGGCTTAGGTTAATGCTTGAAATATGCATGCAGATTCAATTGTCCCTAAA
The DNA here is from genome assembly GCA_009831015.1 of Picea engelmannii. Taxonomy (NCBI): domain Eukaryota; kingdom Viridiplantae; phylum Streptophyta; class Pinopsida; order Pinales; family Pinaceae; genus Picea; species Picea engelmannii. Next base: position 614,086 of record ML779121.1, on the reverse strand, counting down.
TATAATGAAATGTATATTTTCCACCCCAATTGGCATCCTCTTAGGACATGTTGTATGCAAGGATGGTGTGAAGGTAGATGTGGAAAAAATTAAAAGCATCCTCGACTTAAAACCACCTGTTGGAAGCAGGCCAAGGCGGAAAGAAAGGCGATTTTGGGAGAGAAGGCATGCACAAGGAAAGCGACAACTGGAAGGAAAAGCAACATGTGTGCATGCATGGAAGACCTAAGGATGGTAGGGTTAGGGTTTTGGTAATGTATTGTAATGGCTGAAGAGCTAGAAACATATAAAGAGAGATACCTAGGTCTTAGAGGGCAGACGAGTTGTCATTATAGAGATAATTGTTATAGCGAGTTGATATGTAATATTTTGTTGTATGACCTACTATTGCAAGTTGTTGATCTAGAGAGAGGACAGAGGAGGGTAGATCTTGAGGGTTAGATCATAGGCTGAGGAGCATGGTGCGATCTAGTCCACCTCATAGAGGTCTTACCCAACTAAGAAGAGTTGTAAAGCGCACGACATTGTAATGAATAACTACTATAATAAAAGAGTGAAGAGACATATCTTTGTGGACGTATCCCAAGAGGGGGTGAACCATAGTAACATCTATGTTATGTGATTGAATGCATGTGTGTATTTATTATCTTTTAGTAGATATTGATAAGCTAAATGAATGATTTAGAATATTTCTTCATAAATCGTGATAACAATATACTGCATTAATGAGTTACAATAACACTCTCAATACACAGTTATCATATCTCTCACTCAATCCTAGGTTGTAAACACACGAGTATTGCAACCACCCATTAAGACTATCTCGGGTGAGACGACGCAGTGCACCTTGTGCATTGTGTTTCCTTCTGATTTACCAGGAGAGCCGATAGTTTTATAGGCTTTGTTGGAACCCCAAACAGACATGAACCCTGGGTCAATAAACTCAGAAAGGATATAGGACAGATTTAACCAACAAATGGTTTAATTGGCATTGGTAGGAACATGAGGGGATTGAGTAGATGAGAATAGGCAGAGAAAAATAATATTAAAGAATAAAAGAAAGCAATGAACTACTATAACAGGATTTTGATACCATCGAATCCCCAAAAAACAAAGATTGAAACTTGGCTAAGAACAAAAGAGCTGGATTTTGCACAAAAAGATAACAGAAACCCTAGAACAAAACCCCGCAAATATCTTAAGAAATACGTGTTTACTGATTTGCATGAAGCCTTTTTTTGTGATTTTCCACATTTACTGCAGGAGTGGATACTAAGGTTGAAGGATAACCATGCAAAGAACCAGATCGGACAGTTAGAGTGGACCCCGGTACAGATTGAGCAGTTACAATAGGTGAATAACAAATTCACCCACCCAGTCGATTTTTGGCTCAACAGTATTGTGGCAGGATTTATAACAGAGTTTGTAGTAGACACAACAAGGTCTTATAACACAGCGGAGAAATAATTTCTATGAGGACCTTGAGGAAGGTACATTATATTGTTGTATACTTCTATTAAGATACTGCTATATAACAAAGGTGTAATGACAATGGAGTCAGACAACTAAAATTCCCTGTGTGCATGGGGGAAGGGGGGAAGAACTGATAGAAAGAGGAGAAATGGAAGGACGAAAGGATAAGGGAAAGAAGGAGGAACCCTAGGACCCAATCATGATGGATGAAAACCAGATAACGCGGATCATGGTGACAGCTGGAAAGACGCGTAGCAGAGTACCCTATTGATACAAGGTGAATAGCAAGAAGAGAGTCATAGCCGTGAGGTAAGGATTGGAAAGTGATGAGGAAGAGGTAGAGGATCTCTGAGCTGTGGAGAAGATTGAGGAAATCCCATGCGCAACATATGAGAGGAAGACAAGAGGTCCAAGAATGAGAAGAGAAGGCAACAATCCTATCCATATTAATGTTAGTGTGGAACCCATAAACCCATGTGTGAATAATACACCAAAGAGAACACCACTGTTTAGACAATCGAAGTTCGGAAGAAGTCATATAGTAGGAAGTACATCTACACAAGGAACAATAACTAGAGGATCCAATTCAGGCAACACTAGTCAAGTATTTAGACCACACAGAGGTAGTAGTTCATCGTTCAGAATGGCAGGACATGATCCCACCATTAGGTTACCAGAATTCAAAGGAGAAGCAACAAAATACCCTGAGACACACTTGTTCATTTGTGAAAAGATATGGGAGGAAAAACAAATCATTGATGAAGATACCAAACTAGCGCAATTAACTATTACACTAAGATACCACGCACTAGACTGGTACATGAGTCTAGACGCAAACAATGCACCTGAAACGAAAAGGAAACTGAAAAACATTAAGAATTTACTGATTAATGAGTTCCAGGAGCTGACCTCAGAGGATCAATACATGAATGACATGATAGAAATCCGACAGAAACCGGGAGAATCTATTTGGGAAATTGACCAGTGATTTAAGCGTTTAAAAGGAAAGTTGAAATATCTTATGACCGATATGCAAGATCGACACCTGTTCGTCAATTCACTGCTACCACACTTAAAATATCCATTGCAAAAATAGAATTTACAAATGCAGGAAGAGGCTCTATAGGAAGCCCTACAACTGGAAGAAAACTGGTATCAACAGATGGATCCATCCATTGAAGAACTGAAGGAGGATTTGAAGAACTTAACGTTCCAGCTAAACCAGAATAAGAGTAAAGACAAACGAGAAGTCGTTTGGTGCACCACATGCAAGAAAAAAGGGCACCACAAGAATGAATGTCCAACATTCACACACTATATGGTAGCAGGAATGCCAAATCTATTACCAACAAGAGGACTATGGTTCGAAATCTGCAATAAACTGGGTCATGATCCATATCACTTCTCAATGATGCAGAAATACTAGATAGTCCCATAGAGTTCATATTGCAAGTTTTACAAGTTAGTGGGCCATGACGACAAAGGTTGTAGAAATATGGAGTTGATGAGAGAAAGGAAATCAGATGCATACAAAGTGCAGGACGAAATGATGATTGGGCAAGACACAACACAATTTAACCAAGTTCCATATCCATACAACACTGCGCAACAACCATATAATATCACGTAGCCACAGTACAACACAACACAACCTTAGTACAATACAACGCAGTACAATCAGATGCCTCAGTATAATGCACCGAGAGGAGATCGAGTAGGCTATAGAGGTGGAGGATGAGCAATAGGAGGTTTTGGACGAGGTAGAGGACCAGCAGCATGTCACAATTTCCAACAACCAAGACATTATGCAAGAGAATGTCCACTTCCACCAGAAACATGTATTTATTGTCGCGCATCGGACCATGATATGGAAGAATGTTCGACATTGTTAGTAAAGATCCAGGAAAAGAGGAACTGGAACAACCAGAATGTTTAGTTTATATTAGCTGAAGCAAGGGATGAAGGATGAAACATCAACATATTTACCCATGGAGGAGCCAAAACAGGGAACAATGTAGATCGACAAGAGCCAGTACAACACTAGTGGGTGAAGAAGAACGTCGAACCAAGGAAGTAGTTTGACACACAAAATGAGAAGGAGATATTTAAGGAAGATCGACAAGAATTTCAGAAGGAAGACATGGCGTCGACTTCAACTATGTAGCAAAGAAAGGAAGTGCCAGAATACAAGATTCCTACATTATTGGATCATACCAATGATATGCAATCCATGGGACAAGTAAGTACAATCAAAGTATTTTTGCAATCATGTGTCAAAGTATTAAATGATCCATCATCTGTCAAAATATTGCAAAACATACTAGAACGATGTAGTATAGAGACAGAAGGAAAACTAGAACAAAAGACAGTCAATCACCTACATACAAGGAGAAGAACAAGTATGGAATTCAGACTGAATGCCAATATTGGAGATTTCAACATGGGGGATATCATACTAGATCTAGGATCTGAAGTAAATGTATTACCAAAGAAGACATGGCAATGCATGGGAGAGCCCACATTAGGATATTCACTTATTCAACTGAAACTAGAAAACCAACACAGAGTCCTACCAATCGGTAGACTGAAAGGAGTGACAATAGAATTGGATGGAGTGTGCACCAAAGCAGATTTTGAAGTCATTGAAATAGTGGATGACACAAAACCATATCCAGCGTTGCTTGGTCTAGATTGGGCATTTGACAACCAGGCAATAATAAACTTGAAGACAAGGAAAATGATATTTGATTTAGGGGACTATAGGGTCATTGTGCCATTAGACCCATTAGAAGGGGAAAGGTTTGTAGAACCCACTTACCTAGACTTAGAGGAAATCAACCAGTTGTATAGAACAATTGTGCACGATGAATATTACATAAACCCAACTGCATAAAAGATACTTAGTTGGTGGAGCATTACTTCATGTGCAATAGACTTAGACATCAGTTTAGAAAACTGGAAACAAAGGATACACGAAGTTTCCACAAGAAGATGTGCATGAATAAACTAAGCAGTAAGATGGGTAGGCACAAAAATAAGGGAACCACCCAGTTTCCATGGAATAAATGATTTGGAAATATTCTTGGCACAATATGAAGATGAAAATTTAGAGAATCAAAGACTGTTATCACTTGATATAACACTCAATCCCACACCTGTAAGATGGTGGGGTGCACAGAAAGAGACAATCACATATTGGTACCAATGTAAGCAGTTAATGTGCATAAGGTTCGGCATATAAAAACAAAATAACAAACAATAGAAGTATGATGGACAAGGGGCACAAACGAAACACTTAGAGAAGTATAGAATGTTGTGGAAACTGACACCCCGAGAGGAATGGTCTCATCATTTTATACACACTCTAGAAGGCATACCAACAAATTGGTACACAGACCAGGAACTACACAAAGGAACTACAACCTGGACAACATTGCAACAACATTTTACAATCACTTTCTCATTCGAGCATGAGAACCCCAAAATAGATGTAGCTCTTAAACAGATAAGAGGAGTGATATTCATCAAATAACCATAAGTCAAACTCATAACAAAAGTAAAACAACGGAACAAACATACAGTCAAGAAACTGTTGTCATGTTACCATGTGCAGGAGGAAGCACCAGATGAAGATGATCCACATGATATTCAGATCGAAGAAGCAAAAGGAGAAAGAGAAGTGTAAGTTCTACCCATATAATCAAACGTTATTTCCATGCCGATCAAAGTAAAGAAATTCAACATCGGGAAAATTGAGAATCCCAAAATGGCTAGCATTGGACACTACTGAGATGAGAAAACAATAGAAAGAATAACAGAGTTATTTCCTGAGTACAATGACCTGTTTCCCACAACATTTACAGAGATGAAGGGTATAACACGAGAGCTAGGAGAAATGAACATACCACTCACACCTGAAGCGAGACTGATCAAACAACAACCATACATAATGAATCCAATATATAAACAATAATTGAAAGCTGAGATAGACAGGATGCTCGAAGCTGGAATCATAGAACCAGTCGAAGAATCTGAATGGATAATCCTGATGGTGGTTCGGGACAAAAAACAAGGAGGGATAAGGATATGTGTCAACTTGAGGAAGTTGAACGATGCATGCCTACATGACCCATTCCATACACCTTTCATGGATGAAGTGTTGGATAATGTAGGAGGACATGAAGCTTACTCATTCACTGATGGATTCTCAGGCTACCATCAGATCAAGATAGCACATGAAGACATATAAAAGACAACGTTTGCGACAGAATGGGAATCCTACCAATACACAGTCATGCCGTTTGGATTGAAGAATGCACCGACAATATTTTCTAGAGTAGTCATCATCGCATTTAAGGAATTCATCCACCAATTTCTAGAGGTATACCTGGACGATTGGACAGTCTATAGTTTGTTGAAAGACCATGTAGATCTTACTGCTTATGTTATAAATATGTAGGCAGTGCTAGATATCACTAAACATAAAAAAATGTATATTCATAACATCGTTTTGGATACTATTGGGCCATATAGGATGAAAACAAGGTTTACTCGTATATCCTACAAAGATTGCAGTGATTGTTAACTTACCACCACCGAAAACAGTCTTTCAGCTAAGACCAACACCGGGACACACATGATACTATAAAGTTCATCAAAGGATACATGCAAATTACCGCGCCAATGGAGAAACTATTAAGAAAGGATACAAAGTTTCAGTGGAATGACTATTGTCAACACAGTCTGGATAAGCTAAAAGAGAAGATCGTCACCATGATGATACTAGTATTTCTAGACTAGGAGAAGACATTCCATGTCCATGTAGATGCATCAGCCATAACACTTGGATCTATCTTGGCGCAGCCAAGAGCGGGGGATTTAGATCACCCCATAGCATTTGCGAGTAGGAATGTGTCAGAATCAGAGCAGAACTACAAAACTACAGAGAGAGAAGGCCTAGCTATGGTCTACACACTAAAAAAGTTTAGACATTACTTATTGGGAAAACACTTTAAGATGTTCACAGATCAGTCAGCCCTGAAATACCTAGTCAACAAGCCAATGTCGGGGGGGAGAATCTGTCGATGGTTACTACTGTTTCAATAATTTGAATTTGAAGTAATAGTCAAGCCAGGAAAACTGAATGCAGGACCTGACCACCTATCAAGGGTCACAAGCGGGGAAGAACCTACGAACTTAGAGGATAAATTTTGGGATGCATAGTTATTTTAAATCCAGATTGCTGATGAATACTTTGCATATATCATTCAATACTTGAGCACATGTACTATGCCACAGGACTATAACACCGCACAAAAGAAAAACATGGTAGTCTGAGCTATAAAATATCAACTGATCGTAGGACACCTATACAAAATGGGAGTAGATAGTATCTTGCAAAGATATGTGTTAGAGCAAGAAAGACCAAGAGTCTTAACTGTAATGTCCCCAAGGCCGAGCCCTGTTGTAAATCATGTTTCTGAAATGGATTGTAATTATGTTTTATAGGCTAGTAAGCCAAGTTTATATAAGTTGGTGGGCTTATGTGATTGTTAGGTTAGAGAGCCTAAGTGTTGAAGGCCAAGAGCATTCTTTTGTATATGTAATCATGTAGAGCATTAATAAAAATATAAACACCGCTGCGTGCAGATCGACCATGATGAATGAGTGATGGGGGACTAAGATTCCATAGAGTGGGCAAGGGATTAGGGGCTGGAAGGTGGGAGGAGGGGATAAGTGTTGAGCCTAGGGGCTTAAGTCCTTGGGAATAATATTTTAATATTATTCCAAAAAGACCATGTGAAATATATGTTTTATCCTAAGCTCTTTTGGAATGACAAGTGACTTCCAAATGGAGAGGAACGCATGCAGTTTCATGGGTGACAAGTGTCGACTCAAGTGCATGTAGTTAAAAACTGCTGAATTGAGTGGTGATGGGGGTTCCTCCTCCACTCCATTGTCGATCATCTGAACGTGAGTCCCATCTGACCTCTGCAAGATACCTTCGTGCAATTATGAAACTGGGGAAAAGGTCTATTTTGATTCCTAAAGAAGCTGGTACATTCCTTGTCTGAATAGTTTGAGCCTGTGTGTGGGATCTCTGTACACCTTATGCAATCTCGAAACCAAAACCATGAGTCTATTTCATGATTGTTGAGCCTGTTTGGGAAGCCCGTGTCTATTTTCCCAGTTGGTTCTTGTGGCCACGCAGTGATGGAATGCGTGTGGCTTACTGGCTAGTGTGATTTCATTCTTAGCCTGTGTGTAACCTCTCTCCAGGTGAGGGAGGTGATTGTTGTTGGAAGAGGCAGGTTGTCAGGCCTATGAATAACTCTCTTCAAGTGAGAGAGTTTGATGGGAAGTGGTTTCTTCCAGAGAGTGTCCAGCACCAGCTTCGGGCTCTAAGACTTCCTGATTCAGCCTATTGCCGAGACCCAGAGAGGGAGGTGTAGCACCGATGGACTGTTCTTGTGAAGGTGTATACTCCCGGGTGGAATAGGCATGTGGGGAATGAGATTCCGGGAGTAGTGGGTGTAAGATGGCATCTTGGGAAGAATCCTTCCAGTCATTCTATGTTGTTTTCCCTGTAACCTCAGCTTAGCCTAGGATTCCTTACCTTGGGGTGGAGTTTACTCCCAACTCGGGGGTGACCCACTGCTGAGCTTGATGAGCAGCGTGGTCTAAGGCTGGGAGGTTCGTGGAAGGCCTGCACGTGGTTGGTGGAATTACCATTGTTTCAAAGATAAGTACCAGACGATGTTTTAATTATGTGTTGCATGTCTGTGTATTTATATTTATCATGTATTCTGTTGTGCATATGAATGAATGTTAATTCCATGGATTATTTATGTCAGCAGTAATTTTGTGTTGGCTCTGAGTTTAAATGTGTTTAACCTATTTTAAATCCATGTTATTAATTAAGAATAAAATGATGTTGTTCTGCAAAGTAGCATCTGCCCGACCAGTGGGTTGGATGATGGCGGGGGAGCATTACATAATGGTATCAGAGCCATGGTTTTGACGCTGAGCCTGGATGGGCCAAATAAGTGGTCTTGGACCGAATTTTTTTTTGAGAAGAAAATGTGTTGGGAGGGCCAATTTCAAACCTCGAAATGTTCCTGAGTGTCAAGGAGTCACTTGACCATGTTACAAAGCTCAGGAGGTTTAGCGGTATTTTAGAATCCACAGCCGATGTGGTATATGGCCACCGGGAGAGAGAGAGAGAGTTCAACACATGAGGTGTGGGAGCTGTAGGATCTGTTCAAGAGGAAAGGAGAACCCTCATGACCGTCAGATTTGGAGAATGTGTGCAGGTCTTAAAACCCTTTGGAGTTGCATAGGAACGTGGAAATCACAGTACGCGAAATCCCGAAATGATCTACACCATAGATCGTAGGAGAGGAAATTGAACCGTTGGATCATTTCAGAATTCGGGGATTGAAATGACAAGAGACTTGGAGTCGCTACATCACAAACTCCCAGTTACCGAAAACCCGAAACCCTAAAATCCTGAAAACCCCGAAAGGATCTGCACCGTAGATCTGAGAGAGGTCTAACTGTTGGATTTCACTTGGAAGGGACGTGGACACATGGATGTGTACCACATGCTAGCGGGTCGAGAAGAAAAGTGAGAGTGGTGGGACACGATGACGTCACCGAGGGTGACGTGGACCCTCCTGAATGTGACACGTGACACCGTGGTTAAGGGCGACAGCTATACTGTGGGCCCAGAGGGTAAGGAGATAGAATTTTCGGAAGTCGGGGATTGAAGCGACAAGAGACTTGGAGTCATTGCTTTGTGAACTCCCGGGTACTGAAGACCTGAAAATCGAAGTGCTGAAATCCCGAAATCCCTAACTTGGTTGGTGACAGCTATGCTGTGGGCCCAGGGGGAGAGAGGTTGGAAGTTCGGGAGCTGGGAGTTGGAGAGGGAAGCGAGTGCGAGAACCCCCAGGGACCAAAACCCCGAAACCCGAAACCCCGAAGTCCCAAAGTCCTGAAATTTTTGAAGACAAAAGAACCGTCAAGGATTTAACTGTTGGATCCTCATGGACCAAAACCATGAAATCCGAAAGAGAGTACGAGAGTCTTGTGGACCAAGACCCCGAAACTAGAAGTCCCAAAATTTGCAGAGCCAAACAGAGCTCAGAAAACTTAGTGGATTCGAAACGTTTTTCTTATTCACATTGGTTTATGAATGTTGAAGTTTTATTAAGGGTTTAAGGCCTGACAAACTTCGGTTGACTGCACGTTGTGTGTGCAGAGTTCAATGAGTGTCAGGACAACCGAGTATAGAAATGGAAGAGGTGCAGATTGCCTCTAAATCAGAGGATGAAAGAGAAGGGAGGGATGTCAACCTGGGAGTTGAAGGATCAAACTCCAATGGGCACGGAAGATAATTGGATAAGGAAGGACATATGATGAAACTCATCGAAAGATTGCAGAAAGATGCCCAGGCTCGCCAAGCTGATAGCTGAAAGCTCATGAAAGTCAGGGATAGGCAAGGTCAATTCAACTTAAGGATGTTGAAGAGTCTGGAAAGAATAGAAAATAAATTGGAAAAGGAGAGTGACTCAAGCAAGACAGAGAGTCGCAGGACCCATGAGAGGAAAAGAAGATCAAGGAGTGTCAGCAGACATCGTTGTCACTCCCCAAAGAATTATAGTAGGGAAGAACACAATAGTTCAAGCCCATCTCCTACCAGAAAGCACCGAAGATCTGGAGTGGATGAATTGAAAGGGGAGATGAATAAGATTAATCCTCCTACATTTGATGGAGAACATAAGAAGGAGGAAGATGCCAAAACATGGTTTCTTGGCATGAGGAAATATTTCCAACTGCAGAATTATTCCTCTCATGTAGAAGGAAAAATTGTGATGTATCAACTAAAAGGAAAAGCATCCATGTGGTGGGATCAGTTTGTGCAGGTGCAACACATTAGAGAGAAACATATCACTTGGAAGGAGTTCAATAGGTATTTCGAGAAGAAATAACTGACTAAAATATACTACGACAGAAAGATGAAGGAGTTCTTCGAACTCAAACTAGGCAGCATGACCATTGATGAATACGAACGAAGTTTCTTGGAACTACTGAAGTATGTTTCATTCATCAAGGATGAGGCTGTCAATATTCAAAGGTATCTGAGTAGACTGTCACCTGCCATTGGTGAAAAGATTCAGTATGATGATCCTAAGACTATGGAAGAAGCAATAAGAAGGGATAAATGCTTATATGAATAGCAAAGAGAAAAGCCTACCTTTCAGAAGGCTTGGGATGACCAGAGGAAGTTTAAGAAGGAATAGAGGTAGAATGGAAACAAACCTCCATTTTTCAGAAATATTCCTCAAGGACATCTATCATTTAGAGAGCCGAGAACGGCTGAAGTGGGGGAACAAAGACAGATACAGATGCCCATTCAGTGTTGGGGCTGTAAAGGGAACCACAAATACAGATATTGTCCCCATAAAAATGGCAAAGCAAGAACTATCCATAATGTTCAACAAGTTGAAACAGTGGAGGACATGGACAGTAGAATGCCAAAGATCTATGCATCCCTGGACAATAAGCAAGCTAAATTTTAATCGCACATGATTGAAGTGGAAGGTATGATCAACAACCGACCATTTATTATTTTAATTGATTCAGGGGCTAGCCATAGTTATGTAGATCCTAGGGTGGTGGAAAGTTTTCATTTAACAAGAAGCAAACATGAAAAGTCTTGGTTAGTGCAGTTGGCTACAGGAACCAAGAGGAAAGTCACTGAGTTGGTTAAGTCATGTCCTGTGGACATGAAAGGATTGAGCACTAAGGTTGAATTGAATATTGTACCTTTAGGCTCTTATGACTGCTTAATTGGGATGGATTGGTTGGACCAACACCATGCCCTTATGGACTGTCGTAATAAGAATTTTACATGCCTAGATGAGGAAGGGAATCAAAAAATAGTCCATGGGATTCCCAGAGCTATGGTGGTTAGAGAAATCTTAGCAATGCAGCTAAAGAAGTGTTACAGAAAAGATTGTTAATTATTTGCATCCCATGTGGAAGAAGCATCCAGAGATGAATTCCAAAATATTGGAGACCATGAAGTACTTGCAGAGTTTGAAGACGTATTTCAGTAGGTACCTGGACTACCTCTGAAGAGAGACATCGATTTTTCTATAAATTTGATGCCTAGAGCAGCCCCAGTGTCAAAAGCTCCTTATAGAATGAGTACGCCAGAGCTGAAAGAGTTGCAATTGAAGCTTGAAGAGATTCTAAAGAAGGGGTACATTCACCCCAGTGTTTCACCTTGGGGTGTCGTAGTCCTATTTGTGAAGAATAAGGATGTGACGTTGAGGTTGTGCATTGATTTCAGATAGTTGAACAAAGTAACTGTCAAGAACAAGTATCCTCTGTCGAGGATCGACGATCTTTTCGATCAGTTGAAAGGTGCGAAAATATTTTCGAAGATAGATCTCAGATCGAGATATCACCAGGTAAGAATAAAGTATGAAGACATCAGCAAGACTGCCTTTAGAACAAGGTATGGTAATTACGAGTTCATAGTGGTACCGTTTGGGCTGTCAAACGCACCTGTTGTTTTTATGTGCTTGATGAATGGTGTATTCAGGGACTATCTAGACAATTTTTTCATAGTCTTGCTGGATGACATTTTGGTGTATTCCAAGTCAGAAGCAGAGCATGAAAAACACCTAAGTCTGGTGCTACAAGTGTTGAGAGAACACCAACTATATGCCAAGTTGAGAAAATTCTCATTTTATCAAAGGCAGATCCATTACTTGGGGCACATTATTTCAGAATAAGGGATCACTATGGATCATGAGAAGGTTGAGGCCATCAGAGAATGGTCAGCGCCAAGGAATGTGGCGGAAGTTAGATCCTTTATGGGTCTAGCAGGCTATTACAAAAGGTTTATAGTAGGGTTCTCAAGGATAGTTCACCCTATCACTTCCTTGCAAAGGAAGGAGAAAAAGTTTCAGTGGACTGAAGAGTGTGAAAAGAGTTTCCAGCGATTGAAGCAACTATTAACCAATGCTCCAATCTTGAGGATTGCTGATCCAAATATGGATTTTGTGGTGTGCACAGATGCATGTAAGGAAGGGTTGGGAGGATTTCTCAACCAGAATGGATTTGTAATTTTTTATGAGTCCAGGAAGCTGAAAGAGCATGAAAAGAATTATTCCACTCATGATTTAGAGTTGACAACAATCGTTCACGCTCTGAGGAAATGGAGACATTACTTCATGGGAAGGAGGTTTGAACTTAGAACAGACCATAACGGTATGAAATACCTGTTTGATCAGCCAACCTTAAACGCTAGACAAAGTAGGTGGCTGGAATTTCTGTGTGAATACGGCTTTGATATCAAGCATATCAAAGGGAAGGAAAATAAGGTGGTTGATGCACTCAGCAGAAAAGGGCATGAATTACATGCTACAACCATTAGCATGTATAGGACTGATATTAAAGATAGAATTTTGAAAGATTCAAATGCATATTTACAGTAAAGAGACTTGGTAGCAAAGCTACAGTAGAGCAAGAGATCACAGAAAGAGGGAAATTACATCTTGGGAGCTGATGGAATACTTCTGTATAAAAACAGAGTGTATATACCCAATGTCTAGGAATTGAAACTTGCGATTCTAAAAGAAATACATAATCTGACTTATGTTGGACACCCTGGATTTCAAAAGACTGTGGCAGTAGTCAAAAGCCATTACTTTTGGCCAGGTACGAAGAGAGAGATCATTGAATACATTGCCAGATGTATGGAGTGCCAGAAAGTTAAAGCTGAGCATAGGCACCCAGCAGAGTTGCTGCAACCTTTGCCCATTCCTGAATGGAAGTGGGAAGTGGTGAACATGGATTTTATTACGGGATTTCCCAGAACGAGCAAGCAACACGATTCGATCATGGTTGTGGTAGACAAGCTTACAAAAGCTGCCCATTTTATTCCACTGAAAACCACTCACAAGGCAACAGATGTTGCTGGTATCTTCTTAAAAGAAGTGGCACGCTAGCATGGAATTCCTAAAACGATTGTGTCTGATAGGGACCCAAAATTCACTTCGAATTTCTGGAAAGGACTGTTCAAAGGATTCAGAATGAATCTGAATTTTAGTATAGTGTATCATCCTGAGTCTGATGGATAGACAGAGAGGGTGAACAGAGTAATAGAGGACATGCTAAGAATGCACATGATGGACAAACCATCAAGATGGGAAGACTACCTTCATTTGGTAGAATTCGCTTACAATAATGGGTATCATGCATCATTGAAGATGAGCCCATTTGAAGAACTTTATGGAAGAAAGTGAAACACTCCAGTAAGATGGGATAATCTAGTTGACAGAGCAGTAGTTGGGCCAGAGTTGCTCAAGGAGATGGAGGACTAAATGATAAAAATTAAACAGAATTTAAAAGCTACCCAAGATAGGCAGAAAAGTTATGTTGATAAGAATAGAAACCACAAAGAATTCAAAGTGGGTGATCATGTTTTCCTGAAAGTGAAAACTAGCAGGAGTTCCTTGAAGTTGGGAAGTTGTGCCAAGTTGGCAGCCATATTTTGTGGGCCATTTGAAATCCTGGAAAGGATTGGGACAGTTGCATATAATCTTGCATTACCTGCATATATGACTGTACATAATGTGTTTCATGTTTCATTGCTTAAGAAATATATACCTGATGCTAATCATGTTATCGATTGGAATGTGATTAAGGTGGAACCAGAAGGTGTCCTGCAAGTGCATCCTGTGCGCATATTGGACAGGAAAAAAAAACAGCTCCAGAATCGAGCTATAGGGCTTGTAAAGGTCCAATGGACCTGGTACGGTCCTAAGGACACGACATGGGAGCATGAAGATGTTATGTGGGAAAAGTACCTGCATATTTTTGAAAATTTTGAAAAGCTTGCAGATGCAGTGTAAAGTTGCACTGAGAACAGTGCAGAAATAAGGGGAGGGGGATTGTAATGTCCCCAAGGCTGAGACCTGTTCTAAATCATGCTTCTGAAATGAATTGTAATTATGTTTTATAGGCTGGTGAGCCAAGTTTATATAAGCTGGTGGGCTTATGTGATTGTTAGGCCAGAGAGCCTAAGTGTTGAAGGCCAAGAGCTTGCTTTTGTATATGTAATCATGTAGAACATTAATAAAAATATAAGCACTGTTGCATGCAGACCAACCACGATGAATGAGTGATGGGGGACTATGCTTCCACAGAGTGGGCAAGGGATTAGGGGCTGGAAGGTGGGACGAGGGGCTTAAGTCCTTGGGAATAATATTTTAATATTATTCCAAAAAGACCATGTGAAATATATGTTTTATCCTAAGTTCTTTTGGAATGACAAGTGACTTCCAAATGGAGAGGAACGCATGTTGATGGAACACATGTAGTTTCATGGGTGACAAGTGTCGACTCAAGTGAATGCAGTTAAAAACAACATAATTGAGTCGTGATGGGGGTTCCTCCTCCATTCCACCGTCGACCGTCTGAACGTGAGTCTCGTCTGACCTCTGCAAGATACCTTCGTGCAATTCTGAAACCGGGGAAAAGGTCTGTGTTGATTCCTAAGGAAGCTGGTACATTCCTTGCCTGAACAGTTTGAGCCTATGTGTGGGATCTCTGTACACCATGTGCAATCCCGAAACCAAAATCGTGAGTCTATTTCATGATTGCTGAGACTGTGTGGGAAGCCCGTGTCTATTTTCCTATTTGGTTGTTGTGGCCACGCAGTGCTGGACTACGCGTGGCTTACTAAACAGTGTGAGTTCATGCTTATCTTATATGTAACCTCTCTATAGGTGAGGGAGGTTATTGTTGTTGGAAGAGGCAGATTTTCAGGTCCGTGAACAACTCTCTTTAGGTGAGAGAGTTTGTTGGGAAGTGGTTTCTTCCAGAGAGTGTCCAACACCAACTTCGGGCTCTGAGACTTCCTGATCTGGCCTGTTGTCGAGACCTAGAGAGGGAGGTGTAGCATCGATGGACTGTGCTTTTGAAGGTTTATACTCCTAGGCAGAACAAGCATGTGGGGAATGAGAGTCTAGGAGTAGTGGGCGTAAGATGGCATCCTGGGAAGAATCCTTCCAATCATTTTGTGATGCTTTCCCTGTAACCTCAGCTTAGCCTAGGATTCCTTACCTTGGGGTGGAGCTTAGTCCCAACTCGAGGGTGACCCACTGTTGAGCTTGATGATTAGAGTGGTCTAAGGCTAGGAGGTTTGTAGAGGGCCTGTACGTGGTTGGTGGAATTACCACCGTTTCAAAGATAAGTACCAGACGATGTTTTAATTATGTGTTGCATGTCTATGTATTTATATTTATCATGTATTCTGCTGTGCATATGAATGAATGTTAATTCCATGGATTATTTATGTCAGCAGTAATTTTGTGCTGACTCTGAGTTTAAATGTGTTTAACCTGTTTTAAATGCATTTTATTAATTAAGAATAAAATGATGTTGTTCCGCAAAGTAGTGTATGCTCGGCCAGTGGGTTGGATGATGGTCGGGGGAGCATTACATTAAAAACATCCCATGAGGGAATAGTAGGAGGAAATTACACATGCAAAGCTACCACACAAAAGGTATTGCGCACAGGAATATGGTGGCCGACCATTCATCGAGACTTGAAAGAGTACTGCCAAAGATGTGATGTCTATCAAAGGGTTGGTAAACCCAACAAAAGGGACAATATGCCATTACGACCACATGTAACATTTTAGGCATTCGATAAGTGGGAAATAGAATTTGTGGGACCAATCAACGCACCAACAAAAATAACAGGAGAAAGGTACATCATTACTACGATGAAATACCTAAAACGATGGGAGGAAGCCACACAAGTGAAGGATTGTAGTGAAGAAACAACAACACACTTTCTATTTGAACAAGTAATCACTTGATTTGGGTGCCCATGAGTTTTGATGAGTGACCAAGGAACACACTTCATAAACAACACTAACAACGCTATGACTGAAGAGTTTGAAGTCCATCATTAGAAGAGTACACCATATCACCCATAGGCGAATGGCACAGTAGAGGCATTTAAAAAAATCCTTGAGAATGCACTGACAGAGATTTGTAATGTCAACAGGGACTATTGGGACCTCAAAATACTAGCATTATTGTGGGCCTACAAGACTACGTGCAAGAAGATGATAGGGCACACACCATTTAAACTGGTATATGGACAAGAAGCAATAGTGCCATTAGAATTTCTAGTACCAATATTGCGCATAGCAGAAATTACACACATGACAGAACGAGGCACAGTACAAGAAAGACTAAATCAGTTGATGACCATGGAGGAAGATCGAATCCTAGCAGGATTTCACCAACAGGTTCATAAAGCAAGAGACAAAGCTTGTCATGACAGACACATCAAGAAGAAAACTTTCAAGGAAGGAGATTTAGTATTGATGTTTGACAACAAATCCTTTTAGCACCCAGGAAAGCTCAGAATGCATTGGTTAGGACCATACGAGGTAAAAACTATCACAGATGGAGGATTTGTACATTTAAAAGACTTATTAGGTGCAAAAATTAGAGGGATGATCAACAAAATCCGACTAAAGTTGTACAAGGATAGTCGACAACCCACCTCACAGTAAAAAAAAAAAACAAGATATTAAATAGTACCAACAGAAGCATCGTGTGCCGGAAGAAGAAAGAGCACACACAATTAGGAATAAAAACTTGGCGAGGACAAGGCTGACGACTAGGTACAAAGTGGAAACAAGTGGGAAACACAAAGACAACAAACGAAATCTGAAACGACGGAGTTACACAAAATTGAATGCCGGAAAGGACCGACGGGACGTCGCATTAATCACACCAAATGGAGACGACAAGGTAAAGTAATGGAAAGTATGAAGGAACCAGAGGTTCATTGAATCAATATTAAAGGTAGCATATTCAACAACCTTCATGCGATGACCATACAAAACACGAACGAGGGAGAAAATAGGTCATTGTGAGACTGGAGAAGAAACAAAGAGCGAGAGCATACACAGAGAAAAGAGAAAATCTCAGAAAGGTTGTTGAAGCTACAAAATGCAATGAGAAATCGACATTCACCACCATGGCACCACCAAAGAAAGAAGAAGCAAGTCATACTGCCATAAAACCTAGAGTTAGAACCAGGGCACAGGTACAATTGGAAGAAGGCGAACAACAACCGCTAGAGATCGTCAATATCGACGAAATACCATCACCAGATACGACACCGGTGAACCCCACACCTATGGTGGAAGAAACCCAATAGTCAACATCGGAGGGAATGAATGTAGATATGCTGACAGAGGCACATGAGCAACAAAACCAGGACGCAGAAACCCTGAAGGAGGTGCAACCAGAGAACACCGAAGCAGCTCCAAGAATCAATGGAATGATGATGAACCAGGAAGCAACAGTCGAGCCAGACGAATCTCAAACAACCGTGTCAGACGGCCCACCATAAGGAACAATAGAGTATGTCACAGGTTGGATAGAATGGTATTCCGAAGTACAAAGGATGGTCGCTCGAACCTCAAGCCAACCACTACCGAAGAAAGACAAGCAACAGGTATCTAGGTCACCTCGCAAGCAACCTGTCACAACCCTTTTATTTTCACATATACCAGATGGGGTACAGGTGAAACCAGACTTCATGGGTCATATAGACAAGCTAAAATACTCGGACCACGATGTAGCAGACACAAACAAGTTCCCGGAATTCACAAAGATACTATATTTACATACTGTGGGAGTGAATGCGGTTGGGGAACCGATTGACCAACCACTCCAGTGGGAAATGGGATTGGAGAAAATGGGGATTTCAGGTCTGTTAGATCTACCACACTTTGTAAGAGGACAATATGCAAACGAATGCATCAAATAGATGATGGTAGTCACACACAGTGGGGATATATGGTTGGACAAGCTTGTCTCGATAGACATAGAGCTCATTGTGCACATTACGGGGTTTCCATCCTGGGGCATGGATCCCACGCAGTTTCTTGATGATAAGACAAAAGAGAAAGAACTTGCGGAGGAGATGAAGAAGAAATACGGTACTAGCAGGGGGACACAAGGAATCATCATCAAGAGGATCAATGATGTCGCAACACAAATGGCCACAAAAATATTGGCCTACAAACTGCTGAGAAAATGTTGCAGGGAGGAAGTTCCAGCTGGGGTTGTCACACTTGTAGCTCAGTGTGCCAAGGGAACCACAGTTAGTTGGGCATCCTATCTTTTGAACTTGTTTCTAGATGATGAAAAGGATGCGCAGGATCTAGGAACAAAATTTCACTACTCATGGCTACTCATGTTGATAACTATCATGGGATGGAAGGAACCAAGTTACACATTCTTCGACACTAGACCCAAGATGAATTGTGGAGCGAGGTATCTATCACTTGGAGTTGCATCGGATTCTAAGCACAAGAAAACAAACACAGTTGTATTCGAAGGATGCCTTCGAGACTTGCAGGAGGACATCTCCAAAAACGAACACAGTTGTATTCGAAGGATACATTTGAGACCCGTAGGAGGCCATATCCAACACATGGAGATAACACCACAGGTTGTCACATAGTATCGAGACATCACCAACTTCAAGGCCACATGACATGCGATGAGGATACAGGCGCGGAAGGACCCAATAAGCAGTGGCTACTGTATCACGGAGGGCGACATAGACATGGTGATCAAAGACTGGGAAGATGAGTGGAAGATTCCAGTCCTCACCCAAGAAATACCTACAAATAAAGAAAAATAGGAAGCAGGGTAGGAAGAAACAAAGCCTCAAGAAGTCCCAGTGCCCAAGAAACTAAGGATGGGCTAGATAAAAAAAAAGCAGACAAACGAAGGGATAGAAAATACGGGGACCCAAAAGGGGAAAAAGAATACTACACATATGACCCAAGTACAACATAAATAGGCCAAGGAAGCACAGGGGATGACACCAAGTCTCAATCCACAAGAACCAGGCTTGAACAAGAGGCCAACCACTCAGACGGGGGGAGCTTGCAAGAAAATGAAGGCGCAAAGAACAACCCTAGATTACACGATCACAAAGGATGATGCATAGATGATATCCCGAATGGTTCAGGATTGTATATCGAGGATTTTGACAATGTTGCACACCATAGGGACAAAATTCAAGAGGAGATGGTAGACATGCGAAAGTTCCTCAAGAAGATCTGGGAAGCGTAGATAACAGGCAACAACATAGGAACAAGGACATCAACGTCACAGATAGGATAAAGACTATAAGAAGGTGATCGCAATACAGTCCACACAATACCACAACCAAGTGAAACATTCCACATTACACCTAGTATGTTGTGCATGGACGAGATTGTGTGGAAGACACCCCTAAAGGAATTAGTCCAAATCCAACTGGTATTGCTGCAGATACCATCCAAGGCTCTACACAAATTGCAGGTCAGCATTACCCAAGAGGTACAGTCTCATGCTTTCACAGACTTAGATGAGTTACAATAGACAATAGAGAAGCGGGATGCGGTGGAAATAATATGTGAGAAGACTAAGTTCAAGACACAAGAGGAAAGGGAGTGCATGAATGGATTGGAGCAGAAAGTGGTAGGAACTTACAAGAAGATTCCAAAGACCACGTGGAGGGATGAACTCACAGCAACATAAAATATTGATCAATATCATAAGGAGAAGATCGAGAATCTCCATGAAAATCTCACACCCACCACTCCACCAACAGTAAGGGAACAAAGGAAGCAGGAAGCAACAGAGAAACTGTAGGAGATAGAGAAATAGGTCCGCACAACAACCGACTTGTTCGAAGAAGCAGCACAACTATGGAAAAATTTAGAAGAATATCAACAAGTCCAACAATGGGACAAAGAAGAAGAAAGGATAAGTGTAGCTATCCAAGACCTCAAGCAGAGGCAGAAGATAATGGCCATCACGGAGCACGTCAAAGGGGTGCAGGATATGAAGAAACTGCAGGCAGAAATGACCATTGCGCAAACACAGAAAAAGGAGCATCAGGCTCAAATAGAATTGCTCCAAGTGGGAGTAGCGAAAGTCATCGCACAGGCAGAGGAAGCTAAGAAAATGATAGAAAATACCCAGGAAAAATGTGTTGGACCGATCAACGATGAAATTGCAGTCTAGATAGTAGACACGCTCAAGGAGAAGATGATGTAGGCACAAACACAAGTAGGGGAGCTCAAGGAGAAGTTCCAGGCGATCATCAGGGAGATCGAAGAAGCACACAAAGGTTAGGTGGCTAGGGATGAGCCACATGTCAGTTTTGGGGGCCTGTTGGAAGAAGGCCAAGGTGGAAAGAAAGACGATATTGGGAAATAAGGCATGCATGAGGAAAGCGACAACTGGAAGGAAAAGAAACACACACACATCCATGGAAGACCCAACAACGGTAGGGTTAGGGTTTTGGTAATGTATTGTAATGGCTGAAGAGCCAAAAGCATATAAAGAGAGATACCTAGATCTCAGAGGGTAGACGAGTCATCATTATAGAGAGAATTGTTATAACGAGTCGATATGTAATATTTTGTTGTATGACCTACTCTTGTAAGTTGTTGAGTTAGAGAGAGGATAGAGGAGGGTAGATCTTGAGGGTTAGATTGTAGGCTGAGGACCCTAGTGTGATCTAGTCTGCCTCATAGAGGTCATACCCAATTGAGAAGAGTTTTAAAGCACACAATACTATAATGAAGAACTACTATAATAAAAGAGCGAAGAGCCAGATATTTGTGGACAACCTAGGAGGGGGTGAACCATGGTAACATCTATGTTATGTGATTGAATGCATGTGTGTATTTATTATCTTTCAGTAGATATTGATAAGCTAAATGAATGAGTTTGTATATTTCTGCATAAATTGTGATAACAATATACTGCGTTAATGAGTTACATTAGTACTCTCAATACACAATTATCATATCTCTCACTCAATCCTAGGTTGTAAACACTTGAGTATTGCAGCCATCCATTAAGACTATCTCGGGTGAGACGACGCAGTGAACCCTGTGCGTTGTGTTTCCTTCTGGTTTACCAGGAGGGCTGATAGTTTTAGAGGCTTTATTGGAACCGCGAGAAGACATGAACCTTGGGTCAATAAACTCATAAAGGATATAGGACAGAGTTAACTAACACCACCCATCAATCAAAAGCACATAAAAATATTTTGGGGGCATACTAGGTATTATATAAAGTTCATACACCATTATTTAGACATTACTTTTCCAATGGATGAATTAATTTGGAAAGAAGTCAAATTCAGATGGCCCCGATACTGTCAAGAGTCATTTTAATTCTTAAAGAAATTTTTTTTTCAAAGCCCCTATACTTAAATTTCCCAACTGGTCAAGAATATTTCATATACATGTCGACGCATCAAATATTGTTGTAGGATTGATTCTCGCACAACCATATGATGACACAATTGACCATCTTTGATAGGAAAAAGAGGACATGCAGGAACAACACAACCATGCAGTCAGTGATAGTCAAAAACTTCAAGAACAGACAACCACCATCTTGACTTCATAATACAACAAATTCAAAGGGATCAGACAAAACTTGGAAGAACCCACCAAGCATGCAAAAAAATTAAATTCAGTGGTAAGTAACTGGCCATCCTACTTTGCAACTGCATACAACAAACTCAAAGCACATAAAGTTGTGGTTGAGAACATAGAAAAAACTAGAAATATGACAACCGACATAAATATAAAAGACACTCTCACAAACCAACTAGCCAAAGAAAGAGTAGTGGAAAAATAACTATCACAACATGAACAAGAATGGAATAGGGAAGGCCACAAATCACATATAGAGACCAAAAACATAGTCCTTTGCCTCAATGAAGTCGGAGAAAAGATTCAATAGACAGAACAAAATATTGACCCAGAGTTGATTGTGGTGCACTAGGCAGAAATAACAGAAAAATTAAACCTTCTAGGACAAATGCAGACACTGGACTAGGTATGGAAACAAAACATTCAATTAATGCATGACATGAATTTACTCAACACCTGCAGTAAATAACACCTATTATCCTCCAGACATCCTTTGAAGTGAATCCAGAAAGTAGAGTAGAAGGAAGAGTCGAGTCAATCAACAACAAATGAATAATGCTAGAAGGATAGTCGAACAATCCTACATAACTTATCCATACATCATCAAACCCAACACCAAATAATGTTTTCTATCTCTCTCTCTTTCATTTTTTCTTTTTTTCTACCAAATGTAATAAACAAACCCCATCTTGTTCGGGACGAGCAAGGAAATGAGGTTGGGGGGGGGGGATGTTGTAAGGGATAGTCGACTCTGTCGAATAAACCTGATAGTTGACTAAGAATTAGTTAGTTGACTATCGAAGTTGGAATTACAAGTCGATCGAAGTATCTATTAATTCGACTGGCCTAGGTAGTTAAGTAGTTACAAATTCCTGGCAACTAGACATGTATGTATAAATAGATGATCATGTATCAAAGAAAGTGTATCTTTTGTGTTGTATTGACACATATATAATAAAGTGTTGTTTCTTGGGATCTCACTACTTTCTGTATGTATTTACATATGTGTATGTAATCTCTATGATTTTCTTTATTATGTGATGAACTACTAGTAACATTACCTACTTTTCCCTAGATTACAACAACACCACATTCCAAAAGTCACATCACCAGTACGACAAATCTGAATCATTATATTCTCATCTATAGGGATTTGCTAGGACTCTATAATTCTTCTATGATCACTCACTCACATCAATTGGTTCTTTGTCTCATTTTGTCTTGCACCTCTGACCATTCTCCACTATATATATATATATATCCACTTTCGCCGACTCATATGTTGGAGACATCCTCCACATCCCATTCTCTCTCACCCTCGCCCATATCTCACCTCCTCGTTCTATTTCCACTCACTTCTATCCTTCCATTTTACACTGATCTTACATCTCCCATTTTAGGTCCCCTATCATGGCTCAGTTCAGTAGACATTTCGAGACATGTCATTCCTAGTCCATCCAGGAACCCAGAGAACCCATAGTCCATTTTTCATAAAGGTTGAAAATTCGACATCAACTGATAGGAAGAGGCCTCACCCTCTTATTCACCAACAAGACACAAATGAGTCCCATACAATTCCTTGAACTATGCTTTGAAGTTGTGGCGGTACGCCAACTCTCTAATCCTGAAGCTAGTTTGCATGTCACCATGGATAATCACCTTTGTTGAAGTAGATAGCCCAAGGTTGTGTGTTATCCTCTCCACTAGGCTAGGAGGTCCCTATCTTTAGTCCTATATTGTTGGCTCAATGAGACATGAGGATGACGGTAAAATCTCTTGATGGAGATCTTCCTCAGGATCTACTTCTCATAGGTCAATGAGTAACTGGGTGAATTTCTAGTTGTATAGAATCATTCAGTTAGGGGGTTATTTTCTGGATGATGTGATTTAAATAGGTCCCTCATTCATCACTCTAGAAACCCTCAAAGAGAGAGAGTTTGAGCATCTAGAAAAAAGAAGCCCAAAGCCATCAATTACCTTGAGGTCTGCTCGACTCATTTCGTGACCTATGTTGAGTTTCAATTATATCCTAGACATATGATTTTCTCTTACTCAAACCCGACTACAACCACATATTGGTTTGATTCTCTAGTTATCAAATGATGATGATTTTCTCTTACTCACTTCCCACATTAGTCACTCCATGAGGCTATTGGATTGAGGATGAGCCAAATAATAATGGTGGGGAAATGTTGGCACCCAAAGTTTTGGGTAAATATTGCGCACACGCAAAAACACAGTTGTGCACACATATTACAGTTTTGTGTGCGTCTAAGCAGCTATGCGAGGGGTGACAGGAGCACACATCAAGTTTTTTTAATACACACCACTTCAATTTCTACCAATGTACATCAGTTCGAGTTTTGTGATGCACACCATAAATAAAGAAGACACTACATGCACATCGGAATCAAGAAAAAAATATTTGGAAAATATTCATGAATGATTACTATAGGCAACACGGGGGAACATGGAGTAATAGGAATATGACATGGAAAGGTAGTTGAGATTTCCATGATTCCAAAGAGGCTACATATAATCCATGCAAGTGACAAAAGTGTGTGGGATTGACAATC
The DNA here is from genome assembly GCA_009831015.1 of Picea engelmannii. Lineage (NCBI taxonomy): Eukaryota > Viridiplantae > Streptophyta > Pinopsida > Pinales > Pinaceae > Picea > Picea engelmannii. The sequence goes on along the minus strand of ML779121.1, from coordinate 589,467 downwards.
AGAGGAGCGAGTGGGGCAGAACTGAAAGTGTCTGAGCGTCAAAGATGAGAAGTAGATAAAAGGGAGAAACATCAACAGAAAGAGATTTAGTCAGTTGGTTGATGTTTGATGGTTGTGGGTATTATTTTCCTTAAGCTCGCTTTGAGCCTATGTTTTGTAATGTCTCTAGTTTTAAGTATAAGTCTGTCGTGTTTGTAGAGTATGAAGGAAAGCATATGGCACTGTGTAATGTAACACTGGGAAAATGTATAAGAGAGAAAGGCTTTGTTTTTGTCAATTTATGAGTTTCTTAATGCATGTTTGTTATGGTTGAATGAAGATTATAAAGTTGTAGTGATTTTGGTCTTATTTTGTGTTAATCATTTGTCAATTGAATGTGTGCATTGTTGTTGCATATTGTTAGTTGTTAAGTAGTTTTCAATGCATTTTATGAATGCCAACCCAGATGTATTTTTGTGGAATAATTCCTTCATCATCATCGACATAAGACAAGATGTTATCTATTATTCTCATGGCATCTTGGGTGAGAACTTCTTTAGTCTTTGAATGATGATCAATATGTTGATGCCTTGGGGGTTTTGTTGGTGAACTCTGGACTAACCCTGGGTCTTCAACCCCCCAATGTTAAGAAGGACATTGAATTGGATCTAGTGGTCCACTTCATGAGAATATCATGAATACAAAACATAATTCCCTATTTCCATAATAAATAATATTTAATTACTATTCATTTTACATATTTAATTGACATCATATGAAATAAAATACATGTATATAAATACACATGGGGAATGACAATTCATGTTCTTTCCAAAGGTCATGACTTATCATTTACATTAAAATTCCTATTTACATAATAAAAAACCTATAACATATTATTGAATAATAATAAATGTGATATACTAGGTATATTACAAGTCTCCCCCCCTTAAAAATGATTTGTCCTCAAAGCATAGTTATAAAAGACTTATCTCTTTCTCTTGCTTGTAATATTGCCTCTTGATTCTTCATTCTTGGGTTAGTGATCATTGAGGACTTGATATGATAAAATCCTTTAAACGCTGAGAAAAACTATCTAATTGTAAAGGAGTCTACCCACCCTAATTCGATTTTCTGTGAAAATGTGCGTTTATAGGGTTCTTGGAAAAAACTTGATGTATTTCGACTCCCATGATAGCTTCTACTTTGATCACCACTTGTAGTGGAAGTAAGATTATTTGGAATATCGATCATTTGTTTCTATTGATACATTGATTGGTTGAAATATCGACTTTTGTGATTAGGATGTCTATAAGGCATCCTTGCAACTTGATCTTTACTTCTTATAATTGTATCTTTTTCTTCATTAACTTTTGGAATTAAGTCTTCTTCATACCCCTGGCTTGTTTGTACTTTGACATTTGAAGACCTCTTTACATTAGCTGGATTTGCATCCTTTTGATTTTTAAGGTTGACTTGATCTATATTAATTCCTTTATCCATAACTGCGTTGTTTACATCTGAAGTTTTCTCTAGTTCCATAGGTTCAATCATTGTCTCTTTATCAACCAATGATTCTTTGTTGATAAGTTGATCTAACTTGTTTTGTAGCGACTTCTTATCACACTTTAACTTCTTAATTTGTGTGAGTAAACTTCGATTATGAAGCCTTAGGCATAAAAGTTCTTCCTCATTATCTGATTTTTCAACTTCACTTGATTCTCTCGATTTTCATCTTTCATCTTTTTAATTTGATCAATCAATTTATGATGAAGGTTCCTTAGGCAAGATATTTTTTCCTCTTTTTTGGTTTATTTTTCTTTAAAACCTTGATTTTCTTGTTCTGAATTTTGATGATCTTGTTTCTTGTCTTTTTACTTCCTGATTTTTACTAGTAAATTTTGATTATGATTTTTTAATCTTGATATTTCTTCATCTCGTTCTAGTAAGTCCTTTTCCATTTTTTTTTGGGTTTTTTGTTCTTCAATTTGTGTGATGATTTATTGATTTCTCTCTTTGAAGCAACAATTATTTTTCTTTCTTAACCTATTAAAATATTTCTCCATCTCAATTTCCAATTGTAATTTTCTATTGATGTCTTTATAATTTTCTAGTTCGCCTTTTAATATTAGTGATTTACTTTGTGAGTTATCTTGATATTCTTTCATAATAAATGATTTCCCACAAATTGGACAAAAGTGATTGTGATTTTTAAAAATTGTCATATACTCAAACTCCATTTCACAAAAGGGCATTTAGTCCAAAATTTAGATTTATATATTGAATTCATTGTTCATTGTTTTTTTTTTTTTTCTTGATTATTCAATATATGTCTCCTTTATAAATATATATTCCTCTGAATATCTTGAATATTACTTCAATTGCATTCCAATTTAATAAAAGGTATTAAACAACTTTAATAATTCCCTTTATCTTTTAAACCTTATCACTTTTTATTTAAAATAACTTTGTAACTTATGAAAAGTTATCTCTTTCTTTTAATACCATCTCTTCTTACTTTTCCTTTATAAATATTGGGTTGAATTAATATTACTCCAAAAGACTTAGGCCATTGACTTTTTATTTTGGCTTGTAAAAAATTACCATTGTAAATTCTTTTTTTTAATATGGTAGGGAAATACTATGGGCCAATGGTTTTCCAAAACCATGGACCTATAAACCACCAACAATAGAATCAAACTTTACTCTTCCTTCTTCTTTGAAACTTTTTCTTTTAAATTATCCTTTGTGTTTTTTTTTCTTTCTTACTTTTGTTATCCCCCTTTTCCTTTATTTATTTATTTATGTATTTTTTTTTTCTTCTTGATATCATGTACTAACTTCTTGTAATTTTCTTGTAGCGGAAGGATTATTTATTTAATGGTATTTTTTTTTTTAATGGAAAAATGCCCTAACGAGGTCAAATACCTAGATAACTTAGAGAAACTCTGTCATATTTACTTGAAATCATATTAAATACAATACATGTATAATACACATGGGGAATGATAAGCCATGTTCTTTCCAAAGGTCGTGACTTATCATTCATTTACATTATAATGCCTAATTCAATAATAACAAACCTATAACATATTATTAAATAATAAGAAATGTAATATACTAGGCATATTACAGACACATGTAGCATGAAAGACCCAACAATTTCCAGATCAAGCAAAGAGTAGTTTCATATTTTTCTTAAGCTACAATTATTTAGATTCAATATGTTTGATGAAGTCATTATGTCAAATGATACTGATTATTTTTGGAACGAAATGAACGCAGAGATATTACAATGAAATACACATAAAAATTGCCAGAAAACTGAGAAATACAACAATACATGATTTCTATTAATGAAAGAAATGTACAAAGACTGTAAAAATACAGAGTGCTAGACTAGTTAGAATGGTGGAAGCTTTATCTTTGAGAAGAGATGTGACAACTATACTCATTTACAAGAAGATGATTACAATGAGGCTCTGAAGGCATTTTTATGATAAACATGAATGCCAAAACCCTAGACATCCAAAAACCTAACCCTAGGAGATGAAGCACAAAAATTCATGTGGGCCCCATTGGGGTAAGTTAGTACATTAACTTCTGGGGGTCATAACTTTTTCATACGATATTTGTTTTAGGTGCATGATAGCCCGTTGGAAAATTATTTTCGAGAACTACACATTATGCAGTCAAAATTTGACTATGTCTATAGTTTGACAATGCAAGCCAAGAGAACACTGTTTAGAGCCCCAAAACGGCCCTAGAAGTACATAAAGATGTATTGACATAAAAAATTCCAAAATAATCCAATCGGAATAGGTGGGCGGCCACCAATATCCAATCCAATTGGAATAGGTGGGCGGCCACCAATATCCACCTGGATGCTGTGTAAGGCTTCAGGACAACCTTGTAAGTCTAGAACCCAAAATTACAAAGAAATGTCCCCATTACAGAGAAACATGCTGAACTGAAAAATGTCAAGATGAGCCAGTTGAAATTTGGAACAGGTGGGTGACCACCAATATCCAACTGGATCAATCCTCTACCCTTAGGAAGAAATGGTCTCCATTACATTGAGTTCCCGGGGAAGAGGGGAAAGAGTTTTTTGAATCTGAATCTTAGTGAGTTGCGTTCCTTATTGGAGAAGTTTCCCTACTTGGTCTGTGAAAGGATGTCACGAACCTGTTGCTGGCGGGGTTGAATATGTTCCACCAACTTGTTGTCTCTGGGCTTGACAGGGCATTGTGTAGGCACCATTTTAGGTGAAGAAACAATATCTTCTTTCTCTTCTACAATGTGATTCTGCTGAAAAGAAGGTGCTGAGGTTGCAGTGGTTGAAGTGACCTTCTGTGCATCCTTTGAGAAAAATGTGAAGAGGATAAATTTTGCAATATGAGAGATTACCTTGCAACACTTTTTTGGTGGAAAAATAGTCAGAACTACCTCTAGTATCCTGTAGAGATGACCCCCAAGAGTAATAATGACAATACGGGGTTGAGACTCATAAACACCATGATGTTTCAACATATATGCTTGTCCCAAAACAACATCACAGACATCAAAAGGGGAAACATCACACACTACCTCATCCTTGAAGGAGTGAATGCCATAGGACATGAGACATTGCTGGCTGACATGTAGATCTTGTCCCTGGTGAAGCCACCCGATGTTGTATGAATGCGGGTGTGGTGTTGTTGACAACCCTAACTGTTTGATGAACTCAACTGAGATGAAGTTGTTCTAGATAAGGTTCTTCTGGCTACCTCTATTAACAATGAAATGCATCAGGGTCCCCTTCACCCATATCTATGAATGGAAGAGGCATTCCCTCTCTTTAGGATCTACTTGTTCTTCTAGTTGAATTGTTGTGGTCGTGACAATATAAGTAGGGTATGCATTGATGATCTGTCTATTTTCAATATTTTCTGGATCAAATTCCGAATGAGTGTTTGGATCCTTGTCTTTGACCTCAGCCACCAATGACTATTTCGAGCGACATTCATCGATGTTGTTTTAGGGTATTTTTTGGAAATCGCACCATGACTTCCCATTGTCATTCTTCATCTTTCCTTTACCCTTCTTTTCCCATGTCTTGGGCTGGTTTTCGAAAGGCTATTGGTTAGGGTCGTCTTTACCATGCTTTGGTTGTTGCATATTTGCATACCCGAACTCCCATTTTTTCTGGTGCCTAAATTTCTGCTCGATTTTGACAACATGTTGATAGGCAACTCCCAATGATGAGATGTTTAGGAAATCCATTTCGGTTTGGATGTACCTATGCAGAGCCCCATGGTATTTTCGAACCAGATGTTGCTAGGAGTCTTTGATACCTAGCTTGGTGCACAAGGTATGGAAAGTATTTTTGAACTCCGACACTATTTGGCTCTTCTCTCGCCACAATGTAGTCTATCTCATGTACTGGTATTCATAGTTATCAACAGGGTAGTATTGTTCCTTGAACGAATCCACAAAAAAATGCCAAGTGGGATCGACCCCATATATTCCAGATTCCTCTGTGGAACTTTTCTCCCAGTAAGTTTCCCACCAATTTTTGACATGGGGGAGAGCCTTGAGGAGTGCGAAGGTGATATTTTCTTTGTAGGAAAAATTGTGAACAAAGAAATAACCTTCTAGTAGATTCAACCATTTTTCTAAGGCATCCGCATCTATCTGAACTTCAAATACAGGAACATCAAAATTAACTTATACCTTGAAGGGAGAGGTTCCCCTAAAGTAGTCGCTTGATGAAGATGTGCTTGTTGCTATCGACAGACATTGAAGGATGTGGGAAAAATTCTTCATCGTTTTGTCCCTTTGTCGCATGAAAGATTGCTCAAGCAACAGGTTAATAGAATCTTCTTCTTCATCGTTTTTATTTTCTGTCACCATAGAGGGCTTCTTGGGCAGGCGAGAGCGATTTTCCTCAAGAGAGACAAGCTCGAGACCCAACTTGCTATACTCGGACCTCGTCAGGGACATGCACTCAAGAACGATTAAGAGCAGTCTGCTCTGATACCACTGATCCACATTATTTTTAGAACGAAATGAAATCATAGATATTACAATGAAATACACATAAAAATTGCTAGAAACGGAGAAATACAACAATACATGATTTCTATTAATGAAATAAATGTACAAAGACTGTAAAAATACAAAGTGCTAGACTCACTAGAATGGTGGCAACTTTATCTCTGAGAATAGATGTGATGACTATGCTCATTCGCAAGAAGATGATTACAATGAGGCTCCAAAGGCCTTTTTATGATAAACTTGAATGCCAAAACCCTATAAATCCAAAAACCTAACCCTAGGAGATGAAGCGCCAAAAGTTATGTGGGCCTCATTGGGGTAAGTTAGTACATTAACTTCTTGGGGTCGTAACTTTTGCATACGATCTCCATTTCAGGCACGTGATAGCCCGTTGGAAAGGTATTTTCGAGAAATACACATTATGTTGTCAAACGCTAACTCCATCTACAGTTTGACACTATAAATCCAAGAGAACATTGTTTAGAGCCCCAAAATGGCCCTCGAAGTACAAAAATATGTACTGACATGAAAAATTCCAAATAAGCCAGTTGGAATAGGTGGGTGGCCACCAATATCCACCTGGATGCTATGTAGGGCTTCAAGACAACCCCGTAAGTTCATAACCCACAATTACAAAGAAATGTCGCCATTACAGAGAACCATGTTGATTTGAAAACTGTCAAGATGAGCCAATTGGAATTTGGAACAAGTGGGTGGCCACCAATATCCACCTGGATCATCAAACCACATAACGAATCAAAGATCTCTAATCAAACAACTAGCTGAAGTCAAAGTAGAGGAAGAAGATGCCAAATCCATTATGTTAAATAGTCTTCCTTCTCAATACAATAATGCAATTTTTACTCTTAGTCAATTACCTTCTCAAACTCTAGAAGATATGATTGTTACTCTCCTAACCGAAGAAAAAAGAACCATTGTAGGAGAGACTAAAGGTTATTCTCAACCTGGGATGGCATTATACTCAAGAAACAATTGTCGCAGATAAGCTAAAGATAAGGAGGAGATTGAATATTACTATTATAAGAAAATGAGTCACACAACTCAAAATTGCATATTTTGAGCCAATGACGTTCTCAAGGGAAAAGTCAAAGGAAAACCAGATGCAGTTAGTGCAGTGATTGTTGAAGATCCACTAGATGTTGACTTAAGTGATGATCTTACTAAAGAAATGTCATTCTAAGAATTTTAAGAATCCCACACTTTGAAGGAAAGAATGAATCTAGTGTAGATACAACTCAACATGGATGGTTGCCCAAATAGTGCAAGAGTTTGTGGATCTTGGGAATTATCCCTCATTAGGGTTTTGAAACACGCATGTGGAATGTTGTCCAATAATGAGGTTATGAGACGTGCATGTGGATAGTAGTCCAAATAATTTAATTCAAGAGATTTGTAATTCAGGAATTCAAAGAGCTGGAATTCGAGAACTCAAAAATTTAACTTGGGAGATACACCTTTATGAAGGTTATGAGGTAGCTTGATGGAGCTCTACCTAGTTTAGGAATTGTTTAACAAAGAAGAAGCTTCTGTAGAATGTTTGGTTCTAATTACTTTGTTGTTTTTGTGTTTAGTCAATATGTGTTTGCCTTCAATTAGCATGTTTTTCTTTCAGTACTATAATCCTTAAGAGGGGATGCTAGGATATAAGGATTACTATGTAATAAAGTCACTTTATGGCTTTAATATATATGTAACTAATGTTTGATTTTTCTGTAAAGCAGTGTATCCCACATTAGTAAGTGGAAATGATTTGCTTACTGAATTGTGATATATAAGGAGGTAATATCCATTATAATAAATGCACCAGTTATTCATTGATATCATATTATGTTATTGTTAGTATCTTCCTTTGAGCTCCTATCTAGGTGTTCACGGGTAAGATTTTCTTTTCATGTTGTTCACGAGTCGAGTAGAGGCTTGAAACCCCCTTCCAATGTTCTTGATATTCCTCATTTCAAAGATAAGTTTTCCCCTCCCAATGTTCTTAATATTCCTCATTTCAAAGATCCCCCTCCCGATGTTCTTGATATTCCTCATTTCAAAGACAAGTTTTCTTAATGTTCTTAATATTCCTCATTTCGAAGATCCCCCTCCCAATGTTCTTGATATTCCTCATTTCAAAGATAAGTTTTCCCCTCCCAATGTTCTTAATATTCCTCATTTCAAAGATCGCCCTCCCGATGTTCTTGATATTCCTCATTTCAAAGACAAGTTTTCTCAATGTTCTTAATATTCCTCATTTCGAARATCCCCTCCCAATGTTCTTGATATTCCTCATTTCAAAGACAAGTTTTCTCAAACAATAATAGATAAATGTTACATTTACCCCTCTAATGATAACGATCCTAATGATAATAAAGATCCTAATAAAGATCCTAATGATATAGACCCTACACTTATGTGACTCTCTAAAGTATTTACCACCCCTTAATGATAGAGACCCCACTAGTGACAGCTATTTCCACACTCTTTTCCAAGTGGCCCTAATATTCTTTATCACTTTTCTTTAATGCTATGGTTTATTAGTTTATGTAACCTTAATAACTAGGATTTATTTGGAGTATGTGTGATAGATCGTTTTCGATTTGTTTGCCAAAACTCTTGATTGTCAACTTTATGATGGTGAACTCTTCATAGTGTAAAAAATGCATATACTTTATTTTATTTAATAAAAAATAAAAAATAAAAAAAGTTTTCTAAGAAGATTAGAAAACAGTGTTAGTGGAAAGTACAGAGACTAGCGAATAGTATTAGTGGAAGGTACCTTATTTGCAAAATGTGGATTGATTGCCACAAGAGAGAAAGTGGAATCTGGGATCCACATGGAAAATGACAAAGGAGTGCATTTAATTATTTGAATGCTTAAACTTCCTATTTTTTATTTATTTTTTATTTGGTGTGAAAGTTACAATTTCGGCCAAACACCGGCACATCAGTACTATTGTGGATATAAAACAGTAAGGAAATAATGGTTTCCGATAAAATATGATTCCAAAGGTGAACCACTCGATGTTCAGTCAGGCTATATGAATTATTAGACCCATTGACATTGAATCAGTTTTGGGAATATTAGTCTGAAAGCTACAAGTGATTGTTGAACTTTGGTGAATGCGCTCCTGCCAGCAAGCATGTCTACATTCAGAGCTCTCCGAATTACAATTTACACTTATAATAATTTCCACTTTCGTTGACTTTGTATTAATGGATTTCAGGTTTTTCATGATAATGACAAACCCCGTAATAATCAGATCCATTGTGCGTGTCCTACTGCCCTCTTCGATTTTCTATATATGGAATCCTTCCTTCAATTTTTTTAATCCCAGGAAGCTTCCGGAATGAGAAATAGTGGTAGAGATAAGTTCCCGGCTGCCATGAATGCCACCAGGGCCCTGTTTGTTGTGTTGCTGCTGCTGCTGACAGCCTCAAACGGTATGTAAAATTAATTCTGTGGCCTTTTTCTATTGTATTTTGATACTAAATGGAGATTTTGGTGATTGAAATTGAATAATAATTCTGTGGGTTGTTTTGTTTGTTAATATAAATATTGTTGGCAGAATTTGAGAGTGGGATTTATGCTTTTATCTGCGAGAGATCAAGCAGAAAGGGGGGAGGTGTATATTGTCCAGAAGATGAAGATGACTGCGCTAAAATCTGCATAAACAAAGAGAGAGCCACCCATGGTAAGTGCCACGGTTTGGGTTGCCTCTGCTACTTCGATCACTGCGCTGATCTGAAAAACTAATAACTATCTATCTATCTCTCTCTCTATATTAGCATTACATGTAAGTTACTTGTGCCTCCTATATCGGTTTGAAAATGCTTATTATTAATATGCTTAATATACGTAAAATAAAACTGGTGGAATCATGAAGGCATCCACAGATTTGGAAGAGATTGTGTATGTGAAACTGTTCGTTATTAGATATATTAGGAGACTATATCATGTTTTCATATGTATAACTGAGAACAAGAATAATATATACTCATGTTCTGTCTACCATATCTTGTTTTATGTGGAATGGAATTTAGATTATGCTTTCTCAAATGGGTAAGATTTTAACTCCACGTTATCGCTATCAAAGTGTGGCCTGGAAATTGAACGTTGTTAGGAAGCAATACAATCACCAAATAAATCAAAAGAACTCATAAATGAAGCTTACCTTGCTTCCAAACATTGTATTTTTCCTGATATTGATTTGACTATAACAAAAGAGTCTAATGACATTCATACAGATGAGAGAAAACTTCTAATTTATATAAGGTATTTTTGTTTTCAATAATATGATGTATAAGACAAGGATATGCAGCTTATCAATACAAATAAACATAAAAAGAAAAACAACTCAAGGGAAGAGTAATTTGTGTCACCACCACCTTGAATCTATATTGAAAATGCATAGATATATATAGGATGAAAAGTAGATACATCTCATTCTTATAATGGATCTGACATAGTTAAGAGTCAATTAGCTACTAGCATAACAATTTGTTAATAATTCATTTTTACAGTTATTTTTGTTAAATACTTTGTGAACATTACCACTGTTATATACATCTTTAGTGGGTCTAATGGTTAAGGCCTCAGTGAGCTTAATGGTTAAACATGTGCATTCATTCTGATATTCTATTTTCTCAAAAAATAAAGGATATGTTTCAATATATACTAAGAACATAAATAACAAGTGTTGCATGGTAGTGTAGTCCCTTCCAGGTTGGAATGAGAATAAATGCACGAACACACACATTAAACATTCAAATATAACAAACACAATTTCGTGACATCCAACATAGCTTTCTTTGAAATTTATCAAAAAATAATAATGTCTGTTACATATTTCTGGAATCTGTTCCATATTTCTGGAAATTTAAATGTGTTTGTCATATAGACTGGGATTGGGGCTCCCGCAGACCATAAAAAGAAATAAGTACAAGAATTAAGATTGTAGAAAGAAGAACTACGCGATGGTAGAGAGGAAGACCTGAAAAGAAGAAATTGGAAGTAATGAGAATTTGGTTAGAGATTTCTATTTAAAGAGGTAGAATAACTCGATTGATAAAGAAAACAAGATGACATCAGTATATAATTAATATGAAGCAGATGCATTTTTGTTGCTTTCATCCACGGTCGTTGGAATTGTGCCAACCAGTTGTTGCCCTTCCTCGATGAGGTTGTCCATTCTCCATTGGAACCATTCTTCAATGTAGCTTCTCATGGGGGCCACGTTGATTTCATCCTGGATTTCTATGTCGAAAAACTCATTTTCTAATTTCCTTAGATTCATAGAAATACTATGCAGAGCTTGTTCAATTTCTTCATTGTGTGCTGCATAGTCCAATAGCCAGTTCTTGAGCTCATCTACACGATATTCAAGGATGTCGTAAAACTTTTCTAAAGACAACCCCTTTAAAATATCAAGTTGTTCATCGAAGGCTTCTTTGGTCATTAACAGGGATTTGAGGACTAAGTTTGGGTCTTGAACCTCGTTGGCACTTCCAACTAAGTCTAATTGGGTCAGGTTTATGAATAATTCTTCTTTTTCTAACATGGCTTGTTCACATGATTCGACAATGAGCTGCAGGTTCTTAACTTTCTTTTGCCAGCATGCTTTTAATTTTTTGATCCGCTTTGGGGAGGGGATATCCGAGATGTTGATGGTATGGTTGGCAAAAGGGGTCAGCATCTGTTCATAAAAATGTTGATCATTTTTTAAATTCGTTTCCAAATGTTCGTGCAAATCATTTTCCCTCTTTTGAAAGGAAGCTATATTTTGCAATGTTTCTCAGGCTTCAGTAACTAGCTGCATTATTTTCTTGATGTTATTCTCTAGAAGGGCTCTACATGATGCGAGGAGGCTGGAGGATACTTTTAACTTGGTTGCAGGAGTAGTAGGCACAGTTTTTTCTAAAGGACTGGCAAACTCTGGGGTATCAATGAAAGCCTCCTCAAATTCCTTGACACGGTCTTTCAGTCTAGCATTCTCCGCTTCAATTCCTACAATGGAATCATCAAGAGCATCACCGATTATGCGGTGAAATAGGGAGATTTGGGACGACTACATTTTCCTAAAGTTAATCTCTATATGAGATCTGCCTTTCTTATTTGTTACATTTCTCTTTTCAATAACCATATTTTTAGATTGGTTGTAAAAAAAATGCTGTGGAATAACAAGGATTCATGTTCGTAAAAAATGTCGGTCTCAGCTATTTCCATTGCGGAACTATGGTGCGTCGCGTTTGCGTCGCGTCACTTTCAATTTTGGGTTCGTCCACCCATCCTACAATGTTTTTTTTCTTCTTCATCAGGGGAACTTTGTGAGAACTATCAATTTTTGTGCAAGGAGGTTTCTTATCTCCTCCTCCGTTTGAAGACTTCTGGGTTTCTTTCTTATTGGGGTGGGCCATTGAAGCGATGCTCTATGATGTCGTGCTCTTGGGAGTGTTGGCGGGGGACTGGACACTCTTCTCACCAGATACTTTTCCCTGTTATCTATACAATTCAGCCGCGCTTTGCAATGTCTCTACGTCGCAATCGCCAGAAGCAGGATTGTTGTCGTCACTGTGTCTATCTTCAGTCAGGCGTCTATTGATAAAAGAGTTGCTAAAGCCAACCACTAGTAAATGTTCTCAGAAAATCCCATTAGGGTCGAACCCTTTTATCCTTTCAACATATGTTATCAAGTTCTTGAAATTGCCTACGAATTCGTCAATCTTGTTGACGTTTCTACACACGAAGTCCCCAAATTTCTAGGGCAGAGGAATGATCTTTTTTTTTTCTTGTCATGGAAAAAATGCAACCAATGGTTGTATTTCCTTGTTATTTCTGTAACAAACATCTTTTCCATGATGTGGCATGGAAGGAAAGCAGGATTTTCCTTGGAGCCAAAGACCATTAGTACACTGTGATTTTGATTTTGTTCAAGTGTCCCCTTCCTGTTCAAAAACTTGGTTTCTTGGCTAGACATTTAGGGAGAATCCTTCCTTAACAATAAATCTTTGAAAACTGAGACAAAGTCATCAAAAACTTCATAAAAATAATGAGAGGCCTTGTGCCTCCACAAGGCCTGGTACCAGAATGTTACTGGGTCGAATCCACAATTTATTTTCTTGGAAAGAGACAACTTTGGAAACAGACAACAATTCACTATTGCGAAAATCAAGTAGGATGACATATAAAAAAAAATTGATTCTTTGAATCGTGACAGTTGGGAACAGATTTCAATGGAAATTAGATTCCCCCAATCGAAAATGAATTGTTCCTTGATTGTGAAGTACACAATATAAATAACTACACGGGAAATGCTTGTCGTCGATTCCGGTCCCATTATTCTTGTAAACAACTAAGCAATTTTCCGGAATGGATTTGTAAAGGAACTTACCTACAACTTTGTGGTATCTTCAGTAATTGTTGTGGGGTCTTAGAGGAACTCGGCTAAGATGTCCAACCTGTTACCATGTTTTTCTAGGAACTGCTTGCAGTCTTGTTCTCTGAAAATCAATGTTGGCTACGACAATTTTAACATCTTGCGGAAGACTTGAGGTGACAAAGAATCAAGAGAATGGTGGTGCAGTGGAATAATTCTTTGGCTTGAAACATATTTTTCGGCACACCAAGATACCACCTCCTTAGAGTAAAAAATCTCAAGGACGCAACCTACACGAGCGATTCCATAGGTCGAAATCACTCCGTTCTAGGTGGAACGAGATGAATAGTAAGAGTATGGCATGGACCACTGGAAGTTTTGGTCCTGACGTCCAAAGATATTCATTGTATCTCCACAAACCTGCTGTCGACCTGCTGCCATAAGTTTACAAGAACATTTTTTTTCTACAAACGATGATTAAAATGAAGAGTTGGAAGGGATAATATAACACTATTCAAATCTTGGTCCAATGCGTGTGAAATGAAGATCTCCTCTAGACTTTTGCTCATTAATGACAATTTCGATGGTTGTTGCATGATGCGTTGTTAACATTAAAGACTAGTAATTTCACACATAGAAGTGAGAACATGGAGGATACGACAATGAATGATTAAGCATTGGGTATTTCTTGAACAGGCCAACGCGACGACCCGTGTTTGAGATGAACAATTGGAAGGGACAATATAAATCTCCACAGATCTTGGTTTAATGTGTATTAATGGGAGATCTCCTCGAGCGTTTCGCTCATTAATGACAATGTTGACGATTCCTGCATGGTGAGATGTTAGCATGAAAGGTTACTAATTGCATATTAAGAAAGAAGTACAAAGGTCATGGGGATGGGAAAGAGCAGTTAAGGAGTGTCTAATTATCGAAAGTGGTCGGGCAAGCTTCAAAATAGGGTTTCAAGGTAAAATTGTTGGAGGCGAGGGCACGAGGGTCAAATTGTATGTCTCAGAAGTTTTTGAGTGCAATACACATAACACCAAAGAGGGTATGACAGGACAGTCTAGAGGGAAATTTGTATATTGAGGAAGTCCGGGTAATCTTTGCAAGACACAGAACAATGGAGGTGCAAACGTGAGCCCACCTATTCGATAAATTGCAATCGAAAAAGTGGCTCAAGTATGGAATAGAGAAACGGTTGGGCAGATTCGTTTTCACTAATATATTAAAACTTGTAATATATATCGCATTGCGTGGCAATATCTTTTCTGCATGTCTCTGGGAAGAAAAGAGAAAATAAGAGAAGATAAATTAATTTAAATTCAAGGAGTCGAGATTTAATTAAATTTCACTGTCTCAATGACTCTTTTTCATTTTAATGGCAGTTTGTATGGTTGTTTCATGATGAACTAGTAGCATTAAACCTTGGTCGGGCACAATAAACAATGCCTAATAATTGGAGATTTCGTGAACCCGCCAACTCGAGGAATCGCAAAAGAGATTCCATGAAATGGGCAAGTATGGAAAGCCGTCAGACGAGCTTCAGAATTAGGGTGACAATGGCTCCCCAGGAGACGTGACTTCCCGTGGGTCAAATTGTATGTCTCGGAACTTGAATGAAAAATGTGTACCACATAAGAGGGGATGATATGGGAGTCTGACGGTCAATTTTTATACGACATAACCTTTTGATCATTAATGACATGTTTAAGGTTCATGCACAACGAAGTGCTATCATTAAAGCTTTCCAATTGCATTTCCAAAGAGAAGTAGGAAGGTGGCGGGGGCAGGGAACAATAAGTAAGGAATGGATAATTATTGAAAGCGATTGGTGATGCTTTGAAATAGGTCTACAAGATACAACCAGCAGAGGTGAGGGCCCGAGGGTCAAATTTTATCTCTCGGGAGTGTTGACCGCAGAAAGTGTAACGTGGAAGAGGGCATGATGATGCATTCCTACAGACAAACTATATATCGCAAAACTCCGAGTACTGTTTGCTAGTCATGGAACATTGGAAACACAATCCTAAGGCCACCAGTCCGGGAACCTGCAATCAAAAAAATAGAAGGGAGGACTCGATACACAGTACATGTACAATTTCATGGAGATACATCCAACTTGATGCTAGGTATTGAAAGGTAATACGGACGGTTGGGCTTGTGGCGGGGCATTCCAGTGGACAAAAATTATATCACGGAACTCCGGGCACTGTTTGCAAGTTGTGGAAGATTCCAAACACAATTTTGAGGTCGTCAATCTGGGAACCCGCAATTGAAAAAGTGTCCAAATATGGAATAGGGAAACGCTAGCCCAGACTTGTTTTCACTAATATATTTAAATTTGTAATAGCTTTGCCATTAGCTGGAAAGATGTTCTTTGCATGTTTCTAGACAAGTTCTGTAGGGATGGTTAGTCCTCAAGACTTCTTCTTATTAATGACAATCCTTATGGTTGTTTCATGATGGAATTTTAGTATTAAGCCTTTGGTGTTGCATATTTGGAAAGAAGTATGAGGATGGATGAAACATGAAACAATGACTAGGAATTGGATATTTCATGAACTCGTTAACACGAGGATCCAAAATAGGGTGACAAGGTATCCCCAAAAGACGTGAGGCCCTGACGGTCAAATTGTATCACTCAGAACATTTGAATGCATAATCTGTAACACAGAAGAGGGGACGATGTCAAAATCCAGTAGTCAATTTGTATATAGCGGAGGATCGAGTGCCAATTGTTTCATACCAATGTGTTTAGTTGTCACTAGTAAGAGCATAATTAATGTATATTAGGAAGGATGGGAAGTTAGTGGGGATGGAAGGAAATGAAAGATACTTTGAAACATTTGTGAACCATGGTAGAGTGAATCTTGTGAGTTCGAGGAGTCTGCGGTGGAATTGTAGATCACATAAATTTTGAGTGCAATATGTATATCATGGAACAAGAAGCAACAGAGTTCGAAAGCGCCAACCCGACAACCGTGGCCATAAAATTGTCTAAGTATGGAAAGGAACAATGGTTGGTCAGATTCATCATATGAAGATATAGATGGAGATGAAGATATGTCATCCCACCAACGTTGGAACCCACGATCATAGAAAGGCGACTAAACGATAGTCAATTTGTATATAGCGGAGGATTGGGTGCCAATTGTTTCGTACCAGTGTGTTTAGTTGTCACTAGTAAGAGCATAATTAATGTATATTAGGAAGGATGGGAAGTTAGTGGGGATGGAAGGTAGCAACAGATACTTTGAAAAATTTGTGAACCATGGTAGAGTGAAGCTTACGAGTTCGAGGAGTCCATGGTTGAATTGTAGATCACATAAGTTTTGAGTGCAAGATTATATCACAGAACAAGAAGCAATAGAGTTCGAAAGCGTCAACTCTGCAACCACGGCCATAAAATTGGCTAAGTATCGAAAGGAATAGAGGTAGGTCGGATTCGTCATGTGAAGATATAGATGGAGATGAAGATGTGTTAGCCCACCAATGTTGGAACCCGAAATCATAGAAAGGAGACTAAGTATATAACCAGAAAGAGATAATACATGGAAAGAAGAAAAGGGAAAAAGGTCTAAGGATTCCGTGGTGGAATTACATCTCACAGAAGTTTTGAGTGCAATATGTATATCACAGAACAAGAAGCAACAGAGTTCGAAAGCACCAACCCGGAAACCGTGGCCATAAAATTGGCCAAGTGTGGAAAGAAAGAGCGTTCGGTTGGATTCGTCATGTGAGGATATAGATGGAGATGAAGATATGTCATCTTGCCAACGCTGGAACCCGCAAGCATAGAAAGACAAATAAGTATATAACTAGAAATTGATAATACACGGGATGAAGAAAAGGGAAAAAGGACTAAGTATCTCACAGAAGAACATCTACTGTTCATTTGTTAAAGGAAATATTTTCGAACCCCTGGTGAGTTCTCACTAGTAAAAGCATAAATTGTAGATCACGAAAGCTCTTTGGGTGCAATATGTATATGATGGAATAGGGGACATAAGTGTCGGATACCGCAAACCCGGGACCCGATGAATAGATAATTGGCTAAGTATTGAAAGGGACTGTGGTCAGTTGGGCTCATGCTGTCAAGATATAGATAAAGAGATACCAATTTGCAAATCCAATAGGCCGCGATCATATAGATGCGACTAAATATAGAACCACAAAGGGATAATAGAGGGGGAGAAAAGAGGAAAAATTAAAAGATAAAGTGTTTATATTTATTCCAATACTATTCATATTAATATATATTAATAGATTATTTTTTGTCCAAATGTAAATCATCTTCCAATTTGCAGGATCATGTTCGGTTCACAAATTTCATTGAAATCCATAAGAAATAGAAAGGAAAAAAATGACGGACGGTTGGGCTCGTGACAGGGCATTCTAGTGAAGAAATTGTATATCGCGAAACTCCGAGCACTATTTGCATATTGCGGAAGATTCGAAACAAAATTTTAAGGCTGTCAATCCGGGAACCCACAATCGAAAAAGTGTCTAAGTATGGAATAGGGAAACACTGGCTCGGACTTGTTTTCGCTAATATATTGAAATTTGTAATAGCTTTTCCATTACCTGACAATATCTTATTTGCATGTTTCTGGACAAGTTCTGTAGGGATGGTTGGTCCTCGAGACTTTTTCTTATTAATGACAATCTTTACGGTTGTTGCATGATGGAATTTTAGTATTAAACCTTTGGTGTTGCATATTTGGAAACAAGTTGGAGAATGGGCAGAACATGAAACAATGACTAGGAGTTGAAGATTTCGTGAACCCGCCAACGTGATGACTAGGAGTTGAAGATTTTGTGAACCTGCCAACGTGAGGATCCAAAATAGGGTGATAAGGTCTCCCCAGAAGACCTGAGGCCCCGATAGTCAAATTGTATAGCTCAGAACATTTGAATACATAATGTGTAACATGGAAGAGGGGATGATGTTGGAGTCTTGTAGTCAATTTGTATATGGCAGAGGTCCGGGTGCCAATTCTTTCATACCAGTGTGTTCAGTTGTCACTAGTAAGAGCATAGTTAATGTATATTATGAAGGTCAGGAAGTTAGTGGGGATGGAAGGCAGCGACAAAAAATTTGAAACATTTGTGAACCCTCTTAGACTGAAGCTTGCGAGTTCGAGGAGTCCGTAGTGGAATTGTATATCATGGGAGTTTTGAGTGAAAGATGTATATCACAGAAGAAGAAGAAGCTGAGTTTGTAACCGCCAACCTGGTAACTGTGGCCATAAAATTGGCCAAGTATGGAAAGGAACAATGGTCGGTTGGATTCGTCATGTGAGGATATAGATGGAGATGAAGATATGTCAGTCCTCCAACCCTGGAACCCATGATCATATAAAGGTAACTAAGTATATAACCAGAAAGCGATAATGGACCAGAAGAAGAAAAGGGGAAAAGGGCTAAGTATCTCACAGTAGAAAATCTACTTTTCTTTTATTAATGCCAATTTTTTCGAACCCATGGTGAGTTCTCACTAGTAAAAGCATAAATTGCATATCATAGAATTTCTTTGGCTGCAAGATGTAGATGACAGAACAGGGGACATAAGTGTTGGATACCGCAAACCCGATACCCGGTAGCCAGATAATTGGCTAAGTATTGGTGAAGAGAATTTTTTTATATTTATTCCAATAGTGTTCATATTAATATATATTAATAGATTATTTCTGGTTGAAATGTAAATCATCTCCCAATTTGCAGGATGTTGTTTGGTTCACAAATTTCGTTGAAATAGCAGAAGTTTTGAGTGCAAGATGTATATAATAGAACAAGAAGCAATAGAGTTTGAAAGCGCTAACCCGACAACTGCGGCCATAAAATTGGCTAAGTATGGAAAGGACCAACATTCAATCGGATTCGTCATGTGAGGATATAGATGGAGATGAAGATATGTCAGCCCACCAACCCTGGAACCCGCAATCATAAAAAGACGACTAAGTATATAACTAGAAATCAATAATAGATGGGAAGAAGAAAAGGGGAAAAGGGTTAAGTATCTCAGGGAAGAAAATCTATTGTTCCTTTATTAATGGAAATGTTTTCGAACCCCTGGTGAGTTCTCACTAGTAAAAGCATAAATTGCATATCACGGAGGTTATTTGGTTGCAATATGTATATGATGGAACATGGGACATAGGTGTTGGATACCGAAAACCTGGGACTCGGTGGCCAGATAATTGGCTAAGTTTTGGCCAAGAGAAATTTTTATATTTATTCCAACAATTTTCATATCAGTATATATTAATAGATTATTTCTGGTTCAAATGTAAATCATCTTCCAATTTGCAAGATGTTGTTCAGTTCACAAGTTCGTTGAAAACAATAAACAATAGA
>ML779121.1:557762-567762 GCA_009831015.1 Picea engelmannii | reverse complement strand
CCAAAAAAATATGTACAATACTGAAGCTTGTGGATAGTCTTCTTGACGATCAAATGTTGAATATCAATTTCGGGTCTTGGACTTCATTGGTGTTGCCAACTAGATCTATCCCATCTTTTTGAATAGCTTGTCTCTTCTAGATATGGCATGCTTGCATTGGTTGGTTATTCAACATTTCATTCTTTGTTAAGTGTTAATTTCCCACTGTCGTCGAAAACTTGGGGTTTAAGGTGCCTTCCTTGTAATGTTCCTAACCATTCACATTTGAGACAATAGCCTTAGATGTAAATATGGCCCAAGTCAATTCGATTCAGGCCCAATTCAAAGTCGAGGGAGTCATTTTATGTGTCGTCAGCTTTGGGGGAAACAAATCCTGTTAGTCAACAAAAGCTGAGAAAAAAAAAATTCAAGTATGTTGTGACTGTTATTCTCCCTGTATTCGATCATCTGTTTGGTTGAAAAGAATGCCTGAAGATTTGTATGTTGAACTTCTTTATTTTATTATAGTAAATTGGAAGGGACATCCAAGCCAGATGCAAAATGTTCCTCTGTTGAAGTACATAACTTCTTCCAACAACATAGGTCTGGCAAGTGTATCAAATGTTGTAGATCACATTAGAATATATGTTTCGTCATAGGGGTGGTAGACATGGCGGCCCACAAAAAGGTTTGGAATGTTCAGAAGTGACGCCAAATATTACTCCATGCCCGAATACACTCAGAAGGAAACTATAAAATTGGATACCAATGAACATGAGAAATTGTATGTGTGTTTGAATCAACATTCTAAAATTATAGAATGTTTTATGCCAAAGTTGTAACATAATTGACAGACAACCAGTTTCTATGTCAAATAGTGTTGAGTGACCTCTGGATGTAGTAAAAGACTCGACATATAATCAACTTTCGATCACTACTAATACCAATGTCAAGTGTAAGAAGTTGTGATACCAGGTTCCAGGTAGTTTCACCTCCAGGCATCCACATAGGCGGTGACCCCAGGCTCCAGATAGCTTCAGCTTCAGACATTGACATTAGCGGTGGCGATGGGAATAGTGTTACTGATTGCAGTGCGATAATGCGATGAACAAGTAGGGCTTTCATTGTCAAAGAATTTAAACTGCAGGATTGTCAGACCTACAAAGAACATCGTATTTAGTGTTGCTTTCTCATGAAATATACAATGTTTCTTTGAGTCCATAAATATTTGGACGTTGGGTGTCCTGTACGATAATGAACTTGACATTAGGTACATGTCGGACATCTATTATCTAACATCACAGTGTTAATGCAATTGACGTAGTGGATGATGACTCAATTGCATTGGCACAAACAATATTAATTTTGTGATTAATTAACATCCTTGAAGGACGTGAATCCCAAACAACGCCTGAAACTTTTCGAACAACCATATGTTAAAAAAATACATTGTTCTGTATTTTAAAAAATAAGAAATTGTATGGTTTGAACATTTTTTATTTTTCAAATATCGCATCAACTGCAACAGAAGAAATGCATTTTCCTTATCCAAAGCAAGGGAAACAACAGGAAGATTGACATTAGGTGGAAATAGATATGGAAACACACCACTACATTAAGGTCTCTTCTAAAGAATGAAATAAAATGATTACATGAAGGTGGTAGTAAAAGGTGAGTTTCAGAAACCAAATCATTACCTGAACACGCAAAACTTCTTGTAGAAGGTGGTAGTATAAAATAATCCTCAGAAAGTGTTGCAAAGTCCATAATCCAGAATTCCTTCCCATTAAAGTTTTCCAGTTACATGTCGATGCAGGGATTAGAAAATTTTGACACCGTCGTTCCCTAGTTATATACCCACCTTCAAGTAGGAGGGGAATATTCGTGTAAATAGGCGCAACCCATCGACCCAGATGCAATCATATGCATAGGAGTAGTAAAATAAAAAATGTGTAGTAGCGATAGACAATTGATTGTATGTGGAGTCTGTAACTACATCCAGAGGACAATGAACACAATTTGACAAAGAATATGGATTTCTGTCAAGTTTTTTACCACACCTAGAAGTAACTCAACAAACTTTGCAATATAAACTTCTGTAATTTTAGTATATCGTTTTAACCACCCATACAGTTTCTCTTACTCGCGACGATCCAAATCTATAATTTCCTTCTGAGTACATTCACGAATAGAGTAATATTTCGTGTCATTTCCAAATATTACAGACCATTTCATTGCCATAGTAAGTGCGACTCCTCTGAAGGAAGACAAATTCTTGCGTGCTCTGCAGAATTTGATACACTTTCCAAATCTGTGTTGTTGGAAGAAACTATATACTTTAAGGAAGGAGGATTTTGCAGGTGACCTGAAAATCCCTTCCAACTCCCAGGAATAAAACAAAGAATATCAACAAACAAATATCCATGCAGGCCTTTCAACCAACCAAAGCATCAAATACATGGAGAACACCAATCACAAGATACTTGTTTTTTTTTTCCCCTGTCTGAGTTTCTGTTGGCTAACATAGTTTTTTTTTGGCTCAAAGCTCACGTCACATAAAACCATTCTCTCGTCTTTCAATTGGACCTCAATGACATCTCTAAGGTGTCTTACATGTCCATGACTAGGAACATTAGAACGAAGGCACCCTAAATCCCAACTCTTTGATGATAGAGAGAAATGGGAACAAGTATTTAAAATCAATGTTGGAGGATGATAGTATAATCTTCTATAGATTTTGGTTTAATTCATCTTAATGGCAGATGCCCTCTATATTTTCTCTTATTAATTCCAATATTATCGAATATGTGTGATGAATAGTGACTAATATCATATAATAACATTCCCATATCCAAGAAGATCCTCAAATATGACAACCTATAACATATGCACAATATTAAAGAGGTACATGACGTCAAGACCTCTGTGGATGACACATTCGTGGATGGCAGCGTGGTAGTACAATATTGCATTGTTACTAAGATGATGCAAATTCAAAATGCCAATCTTTTCGCTTATTAATGCCAATATTTTCGAATATGTGCACTGAATAGTGACTAACAACATGCAATAACATTCCCTTATCTGAGCAGATTCTCAAATATGACAACTCATAAAATATGCACATTATTAAAGAGGGACATGACATCAAGACCTCTTTGGATGACACGCTCATGGATGGCAGCGTGTTAGTATAGTATTTCACTATTACTATGATGATGCCCTTAAAAAACTAAAATAGCCAATATTTTATTTTGCAAATTCAAAATGCAAGCAAAAATATTTATTAGATCCCATAATATTTGCCTGTTTATGCATTTTAATGGGAGATGTCCTCGAGCTTTCCTTTTATTAAATCCAATATTTTCAAACCTGTTTGGTCAGTTGTCACTTTTAAAAGTATAATTAATGTGCATTGGGAAGGGAAAAAGGTGGCAGGGATGGAGGGGAGCAACAAAATTATTTTAAATTTTTTTGAACCTGGGAATGCCTGAACCCGCGAAACTTTGAAGACTCGACTAAGTATGGAAAGGCAGGTCGGACAAATAGAATCATCATAGGTAGAGGCATGGTTGCGAGTTCAAGGAGTCTGGGGTTGAATTGTAGAGCATGAAAGTTCTGGGTGCAAGATGTATACCCCAAACACGAGTTACCATAGTTCGATAACACCTATCCGTGAACCCACGTTCATAAAATTGGATAAGTATGAAAATGAATGGCGATCGATCGGACTCATGATGTGAAGATATAGATGGAGATGAAGCTTTGTCATTTTTCCACATCGGGAACCCATGAGCACAGAAATGTGACAAAGTATAGAACCAAAAACATATAATAGAGGGTAAGAACAAAAGGGAAAAATGAGCAAGTTTAGAAGAAATTGGATAAATATGCAAATGAATGGCGGCCGATTGGACTCGTGATGTGAATATATATGGAGATGATGATTTTCCAATTGTCCACCTCAAGAACCCACGACTACAGAAACATGGCAAAGTATAGAACCATAAATGCATAATACAACTAAAGAACAAAAGGTAAAAACGAGAAAGTTTACAAGAGGAAAAAGAAAGGGAGAGAAGAACTTTATCATTCAGACAAAAACACTTACTCTCATAAATATGAAGCCATAGGAAGACATTAACCATGGGAAAAAAATCGTCAGCTATGAAATATAGTTGGAGGTTGACAAACACTGGTTGAAGCTGTAGGAGATGCAATTTACATTGACTGCAAAATTTTGCATATTATTTTATCTTAATATTATTTTCTGGGGAGCCAAATGCAAAACAATGTAAGAACAGATCCAACTGCAGATGCAACACCCCAACATCGCAAAGCCTAAGAAAACAAGAGCAAGCAACAAATAACAACCCAGTTAAGAAGAACCAAAATGCCCAACTGCAGCTGCAGGAACCGAACCCTGCAAAGTTGAATCAAACAACAATAAGCAAGAACCAACCAATCGACCAGGAATGCTGGTGAAGAACAATATTGGCCAAATTCACTGAACACAAGATTGTATCAAAAACTTTGGAGAAAAATGTATTGCAACACATATGTTAACCAAATAGTTTAGGCTATGAGACCTATCAGGTAAAATGCAAAGCTGGGAGGACCATCCAAAGGCCAATGTTCGACACAAAACCTACCTTCATCACATAAATAGTGACACATCACAAAAGGAAATCATATTACAAAGATGTTCTACAAGAGTATTTCGACTCAGGCATCCCCAGTAGTCAAATTCCCCCCCTGCAAACTACAAACATCAATTGAAAATAAACACGGCACCCAAACCCACTTGTCAATGGGGAATGACAGAAGGGAAGTTCCAATCGCGGTTGCAGAACACCAAGCGTGCAAACTGCAACAAGACCAACAGGAAAACAAGAACAAGAACAACAGGCAAATAAGAAATTAGTGAACATACAATAAGCAAGCATGAACAAATGAACTAACAATGCTGCTGAAGAACAATGTTGCCCACATTCACTGCAAAGAACATTGCATATAAAAAAAAATGGAAAAAAATGTATTGTAACAAGCCTGCTAAGTAAACATTTAAGGTTGTGAAGCATGTTAGGTAAACATTTAAGTCTGTCAGAACTTATCTATAAACATTTAAGAAACAATGCAGTGTGCCAAGTCTGTTATGTACAAAACAAAACATTGATTATATTATTTTATAAAAAAAAAAAATTTAGTAACAATAGTTCAAACAATATAACCTGTATAAGTAAAAACAAATTATTCAAATGACAAAACTTATAAAAAAGTGACTATCTATCTTCAAAACTTTGGATATCCAAACATTTCAAGAAAAAAACAGGGAACTAATAACAACTTAGAAAGACCGTATATGATAAAAAAAATTGGATATGGTAACATATAAAACATTGGGAATAACGAAGTCGTCAATAAGACCTCCAATCTGTTATCCAATCAGATCATGACATATATGTTATTTTTTATTATAGAAAAATCAAAGTTTTTAGTTCCCTAGCTCCAACAATAGATATTATGCAAATATTTGTGGTCAAAGGACAAAATAATATGAAGTCAACGAATTATCGATCGCTATAGTCCCTCTACGCCTTTGGCAGGAACTAATAAGAGGAAAACTATAGTTCTCCTAAGAATATGAAATGCACACTGCATAATACAGATACTGCAGTTTTTCTCTAAAACCCATAAATATTGTATCCATGATATTCCCCTATCTACACTTTTTCAAATATGATAAAATCAATTTCCATTAAATATGATAAAATACGATAAAATCAATTTGTATGCATCTTGTCTTGTAGGGTTTGATCTAAGTGAATATCATTAATAAAGGATAAATGCATCTTGTAGTGTTCTACTTACATGAATATAATTAATAAAGGAATTTTTTAAAACTAATTGGGTTGTGAAATAACACACCATGATGAAAACAAGAATAAACCATAAATAAAAGAATAAACCAAGAATATCCTCATAAAATAATAAATCAAAGAATATCCTCATAAAATAAAAAAATAAAAAATCATAAAAAAAAAAAAGTTGGAACACATGTCTTACATGGATTTTTATCTCATTTATGAAATGTATATGGATCAGCTTTAAAATTATATAATTTTTGGGTTATTTTTGGGTTATTGCATAATAATAATAATGGTCTCTCATCACATAGTTAATGGTAATGAAAATATGGTAAAACAACAAATTTTTGACTTTGAGAAATGATTTAAGGTATAAGTGATTTTTTGAATGTATAATTTTTTTTTTTTATGAATGTTTTATATAACTATGTTTAAGGCATTACTTTTATATTTAAATGATATAAATTAATGAAAAATTAATTGTACAAATGCATAAAAAAATTGTATAAGGTAATTTTCCAAAAAAATATTTCTTTAAAATAAAATCAATGAAACTTTAAAATTACAAGAAGTATTAATGTAAGAATTGAAGACTAAATAACATAATAAAACNATATATATATATATATATATATATATATATATATATATATATTCTCCAAGGAAAACCTTACATGAAATTCAAGGGTCTCTTCAACACATTCATAGATATCATTCATAGTAAATTTACAAATGTATACTAGTGCACCTCACCTACTAGGATTCAAATGGAGCACCTTAGCACATAAATACCCAATTTCTTAACAACATTGGTGGCAATTGGTTAAGCTAATCCCTTGGCCTATTTTATGATTATGGTATATATAAAAGGGAAAATAAATAAAAAATAGAAAAAGACTATTATATTTTTTAAATTGTATATTTGGAATTTGGATAGTTAGATTTATAAGATTGTGTACTTTCATCATAAATGAACAAGTGTAGAATATTTAAAAATATTGTCCAAAACAAAGATATGGATAGGAATTTTTAAAAAAATGAACTTTTTTGTTTTGCATGCATGTTCCATGATGTATGCACATTTCATAGACATAGAATTAAAAGGGCCTTCAATTTCCTTTTACAAAAGAATATGTTTAGCCCATGAAACTTCGTTTAAGGCTGAAGGACTTAGATTCCTCCCTTGACCATTATGAAGGCCCTAAGATGGACCCTTCTTAGCCAAACCTTATAATGGCACCCATATCTCGACTTGACGGGGAACAAAACCTAAGAGTGGGCATATGTGGTGATTTAAGGCCTTGTTCTTTTAACTTGAGCCTAAGAATCATCATTTAGGGCATAAGGCCATCATTTTCCTCCTTCAACCATGGTTAAGGCCACAAATATCCGTTCTTGGTGCAAAAAACCTCTTAATGATGCACATATCCCACTTAGAGCCCAAAGATGACCCAAAGATTTGGTTCCTAATATTTTACCTTAATAATATTTATTTAGGACATAAGACCCTTGTTTTCCTTACATGACTATGGTCAAGGCCCTAAGATACATCCCAGCGCACAAAACCTCCTAATGGTTCCCATATCCCACTTGGAGGCCAAATATCCCCTTGTGAGGTCCCATGCAGTGATTCAAGGCAATGTTAATGACACTTGAGCCTAAGAATAATCATTTAGTTCCTAAGGCCTTTTCTATAATCCCATGGCCATGGTTAATGAATCAAGACCCATATATGGTGCACAAAACCTTCTATTGGCACCCATATCCCACTTAGAGGCCAAAGCTCCCCCAACAAGGGCCTATGTGATGGTTTGAGGCCTTGTTCATGTCATCTGAGCTTGTGAATCTTTGTTTATGGATTAATATTCTTGTTTTCCTTCCCTAACCATGGTGAAAGCTTTGTGACCCATATGTGGTGTAAAATACCTTCAAATGGTACTCATATCTAGACTTCTATGCAAAAGGTCCCTAAGAGAGGGACTTTGTGGTGGTTCATGGCCTCATTCATGGAACTAGAGCTCGAGAAGTGCCATTTAGGGCCTAAGTCCCTTGATATCCTCTTGTAACCATGGTCAAGGAATCAAGATACATATATGGTGCACAAAACCTCCTAATGAAACGCATATCCTAATCAAAGGCCAAAGGTCCTATAGCAAGGGCATGCATGGTGGTTTGAGGCCTTATTCATGGACCTTGAGCCTAAGAATATTTGTTTAGGGCACCAATACCCTTATTTTATTTATTGACCCATGGACAAGGCCCTGAGACCAAGATATGTGCACAAAATCTTTTAATGGTGCCCATATCTCCACTTTAAGTTGAATGATCCCACACATAAGGCCTATGTGGGGTTCAAGGCCTTGTTCACAAACTTGAGACTAAGAATACTTGATCCAGGTTTAAGGCCCCTGCTATACTCCCCTAACCATGGCCAAGGACTTGAGACTTCAATATGTGGTACTCTAATTATACTAATGGTAACCATATCCCCACTTAGAAAGCAAAAATACCCTTGAGAGGGTGTGATTTATGGTTCAAGGCCTTATTAATATACGTTGATATTAGAAAGATTTATTTATGGGTTAAGGTCCTTATTTTATGTACTCAACCATGGTTAAGTCCCCATGACCCATTTATGGTGCGTAATCTCTCTTAATGACACCCATATTCCACTCAAAACACAAACATCACCTAGAAAAGGCTTGTGTGGTAGTTTGATTACTCATTCATTGTGATTGAGTTGAATAGGTTTTTTTTCAGAGCCTAAGGTCCTTATTTTATGCCCCCAACTATTGTAAGGGTTTCAAGATACATCCATGGTGCATATATTCACCTAATAAAACTCATATCCCATTTAGAAGCCAAATATCCCCACATAGGGCCTTTATGGTGGCTTAGATCCTCATTCATGGCACTTAAGCTTAAGAATATTGTTTTAGGTCCTGATGCCCTTGTTTTCCTTCACACACCATAGTTAAGGACTTAAGCCCATATTCAAACTATGGGGCCAAAGACCCTTAAGAGAGGGAATTTATGGCAGTTTGAGGCATTGTTCATGGTGTTTGAATTTGAGAAGTGTCATTTAGTGTGTAAGTGATCCATGGGATCAAATTTTGCTCAAAAATAAAAGTGCTCGAGATTGCTTCAAAACAGACATGTGCGTAGGCCTCATCCTCACGATCCCAACACAACTTGAATGGGTTCAAATAGACGTCATATGAGTGAGATATTTTGTTTTGTTCATTTTTCCAAACATGCAAAATTTTGCTGACTATGCAGTTTGTATCGTCCGTACAATGTTGACATGGAATTTGACTGTACAATCCGTATGACTGTACAGGGCCTAGTAGTGATGAGTTGGCATGCTGACTAGGAAAGCTATTTGGCAAACATGTGGGCAAATTAGTTGTTGACATGTGTCATATGTTTGGAAAGTGATATGGTGCCACATGGCACCCCTCTAGAGTGTAAACATGTCCACGGGAGGCGAAGCCCCAACCTCCGGATGGAAACATCAAGGGTTTGGTAGGGTGTGGGCTACTAGCCCACCCGTGGGTGTTACTTAACTCTATAGTCGGATTTAAATTATTTGAAATGAAACTATGTTTTGGACGACGGATAAAAGGGTTGGGGCTAACCCCCAACCCCCGGTCCATAGCATACAATACAAGCAAAAATATAACCGTTGACAGAAAATGTTAGCACTTGGATTTTAAACCCCTGGTCCATTGCACCACACATGACCAAACTCCATAAGACCACCAACGCAGGGTTTCAAATTTTAGCCCCCATTTTATACAACACGACCATACCATATAACCAGTGGTGCAGAAAACCCTCCAGGACATAGCCTCAGGCACATGAATTATTACCATATGACCACACCTTCGCACGAAGGAGCTAGCCAATGAGCGCACCAACTGTTAGAAAAATAGGACCGTGGAGCAATAAAATAAAACAAATTCGGAAATAAAACACAAAAGATACATAATACAAGAGAGACACAGATTTACGTGGTTCACCCAGTGTGGGCTACATCCACCAGAGAAACTGCCAGGTCCTTTCTTTATTATTATCCAACAAAATGAAGGGATACAACCTAAAGAAAAACCCGTTGTAAATTCCTCTTCTTTCTCTCACAGTATCCTCTCTCA
>ML779121.1:490831-548991 GCA_009831015.1 Picea engelmannii | reverse complement strand
ATATATAGTTATATTACATGCATAAATTGAGATAGATACGATAGCAAGGGAAGACCCTGGAAGCAAATGTTTACCCATAGTTAAACCACAGGTTCTGTCGTATTGACTAGGTTGTGTCTTGTTCATGTGAGCAGACCCATAGAGGTTTTCATCAATATAAGTAATTAAAGAACAGAGGATAAAAGATTTCTTGATATGTAACCCAAACAGTCCTGTAGAGACTTATTTAATAATGATAATAGAAACATAAGGTAATAAAGCATGAATCATAATGAATAATGATGACCATCGAACCTTCTGGTGCATAGATCTATAAGGAACTTATATGATAAGCGATAACAGAAATAGAAGGAAAATAGTACACGAATTGCATTGAAGCTATCTAATTCACTGGTGAGCAGTCCGTTAAGGGTATATTGGATCATGATTATGGACATAGAAGGTAGAAAACATACGAGGCGTGAATCCAAACTAATAATGAAGCTATTTTTCCACAGGTAAGCAAATCGATAAAGGTTATTCAACATTTATAACTGAAAAACAGAAGGTAAATGACTTGTGATGCGTGAAACTGAAACTAGTTAATTCTTCCATTGGAACATAAATGAAAAACTGGAATCATCAACCATATTAATTATAGGAAAGAACCAAACCCTAGGCGTAATCACTATGCATGGCAAATTCAGTTCGGAAAGGGTTATACATCTAATAATAAGATTCAATTCTGGAACAAAATAACTATGATAGCCCGAACAAAAAACCAAATTTATATTATACAGAGGAGAATACTTCAGAGTTCCAAGCCCCCAATAGATCTAATACACATGATATAATGAGAACTATATTTTTTTAACAATCGATGGTCTAGTTACCAAATTCCAACCAGGCACACACTATGCGATGGTTCGGTATACCATAAATCATTTTATACAATTCGGGGCGTACCCCAGAACTTGAAATTAACCTCTCAGTGGGGGTTGAATCATGACAAATAACTGAGAAACTGCGTAGGAACCCGAATACCTTTTGACTAAGAAAGGAGGGAGTCCCCATGCTTCTACATGCCTACACCTGCACATAAGTAACGAGAAGCATTAAAACATAACCAAACAGGATAAGGTATTTAAGTTACAAAATAGAAAATGACTAGAAAAGGGCCTGTTGAGTACTTAACTGAAGCAGAGGATGTATGCCTTATGTCATCACGCTACATCACCTGGACCGAGAGGGGAAAGGGTGTTCATGCCTCCCTGATGGGTACCCTCGCACATCCAGGGGCCCATCATTAGTAATAGATACCAGCATATAATCTGGAGGGATAATACAAGAATAATAGAAAGAATAAAAGGCGTAAAAACTATGCATGGTAAACATAAACCTTCATGCATTCAACTTAAACATAAGAGATTAAACGCGTTCAGCCAATGGGAAGAACTTCACTACTAAATCGATGCTACCAGCTAACACTAAAGTCAACCATAGAAGACCATGAAACAATAACAAGGATTTAATGGACTATCCAACGGAGGAGACCAGGAGATAATAACAAGGGTTTAACCGAACCAGGAAACGAACTAACAAGGGTGTAACGGAATATCCAACGGAGGATACCAAGGAATAATAGCAAGGGATTTAACCGAATAAGTTCTCGACTTTCATGACAGATGTGTGATACGAGTAATGGCTCAGTCCTGATAAGATGTATGGTGTAGTAATAGGGATAAGCTAGGATAGGAGCCAAAACCCTTACCAAACAGAACCCGACTCTTTTTTTTCTAACACAGTACCCTGGAAATAAGACGAAGACATTATGAAAGAACAGAGGTGTGCATAGAACCATAGACAAGGCAGAATGTTTGTTTTAAAAATGTAAATAAAAAGAGAGCTGAAGCTAAACTTACCACATAGAACGGCTATCGGGAAGCACCACCAACAACCTCCATGCACTTAGCATAGAGATGGAACAATGTACTCCGGACATGAGGCTTGAGCCAACAAAGGGCTGGGTCTATGACATTTTTCAAAAAAACCTTAACCAGGGTGCGAATGGAAAGGCCTGAGACGGTGAACCCTCTCTCACCCAAACCAAAAGATGAATGAGAATGAAAGGCGTGGGAGTAACCTCCGAATGGAGAAAAAGTAGAGAAGGAGCTCGTACATAGACCATGTGATTATGGGGAAGGTGTAAACGTTTCCTTTGAAGCATGCCAGTCGAGGTCTGTGTCGAATAGACATTTTCCTAGGTGTATTAAATGTGCAGACATGCCTTTAAGGCATAGTTCCTTCCACTTGTATCGGCAGCTAAGGACATTGATGGTGAGGCAACCACCATTACATGTCGAGTCTAACTACCCTGCATTAAACACCAAGGAGGTTGGCCTCGACGTTACCTAACGAGTTGTGTGCAAACGATCATAACCCGAACCTCTAATAGATTAACCCTCTGAGCACTATAGATTCACGGTGTAATTTTAATTTGTGGCTGAAGTAATCCACTTTCCCTATGTTTTCCGAATAGGGTTATTTTTCTCTTTGTATATTGTATAATGCTACTTACACTTATGGGATTGGGCTTCTATAGGCCTGGCACCTCTAACCTTGCATTATAGGATAGCAAGACTCTAAGTGATTATTACTACATGTCTTAGAGTGGCTTAGGAATAAGATAGTGGATAGTATTGAGTTACCATGAGACAAATGGCCCCTAATTATAGACATGTTGTCGTATGTAAAACTTTACGAAAAGAAATAGCGACCCTATGTTAATAGGATAGAGGAGTGAAAGAAGTAAGATAGATGTACCTTAGGATAGACAAGTGATTGAATGGCCTCAAGGATACAAAACCAACTGAATGTTCCCAAACAATTTTTTTTTTGGTATGTAAATTTTGAGGTACATTACATATGGTATCAGAGAAAAAAGGTGACAACACTGGACCTGAATAGGGCCACAATAGCTATTTAGTATAGATATCTTTCAATTTATGTGAAACTAACAAAATCTGATGGTAACAAACAAAAAGCTATTTCTGTTTTGTTAATTATGGCAGCTTAGGATGATGCAGAGATCAGGATGGGAGAAAACCCGCAGCAGAGACCCCCTGGAGATACAAGACAAAACAGTGACGGAAGTTCACCCACGGAAGTGTTAGAAACAATGAGGAACCTTATTCTTGAATTACAGATTTTCAAGGCGGACAATGAAAAACTGAAAAAAGCACAACAGGAACAGAAAGAGATAAATGAAGTCCTGCTACGTATTATAGTGACCAAGAAAATCCGAAAGAACGATAATCATAAGGAAGAAGTCAGCAAAAGGGCTTCCAAGAACTTAGGGCCGAAAGCAGAAAAAGGAGATAATTCGTCAAAAGGAACACCTTCAGCTGAAAAACGAACTAAATCTGACAGGAAAAGAAAACAAGTAGACCACCTCGAAGGAGAATTTAAAAAAATTAAACCCGCTACCTTTGATGGAGAATCCAAGACAGGAGAGGAAGCTGAAGCATGGCTGTTGGACATCAAAAAGTACTTCTATATCTACAACTATTCCAGCAACATGAAGGTCAGAATGGCCATCTACAATCTAAAAGGGAAGGCCAACATTTGGTGGCAGGACCTGAAATTGGCCAAGGGCCTAAAGGAAAAGCAGTTGGAATGGACTGACTTTAAGAAGTATTTCAAGAAACAATACCTTTCGGAAAGTTACTATGAAAGAACGACAAAGGAGTTCTACGAGTTATGACTTGGACAGATGACCATGGAGGACCTTATAAATAAATTTTTAGAACTATTAAGGTTCGTACCATACATTCGAGAGGATAAAGTAAAAATTCAGCGTTTTCTAAGCTGCCTACCATAGTCCTACAAGGACATAATTGAATTTGACAACCCCAAATCCTTGAGTGAAGTGTTCAGGAAAGCTCGAATGTGCTACGATCAATACAAACAACGGGTAGAGTTTCCCAAAGCATGGAAGGATAAGAAACAAGAACGAATGAACCAATGGAAGAAGGGGTACCAGCCATCTCCTCATCAGAATACAACAAAAGGTTTTCCGAGAAAGGACTTTCACTCAAACCATCTGAATATGCAAGGCAGTGGGAAACCAGTAAACTTGGGAATGAAGAAGTTCGGAGACAACCCCCGTGAGCCATTAAAGTGTTGGGAATGCAGAGAGCCTCATCTAAGGAGGAACTGTCCGCGTTTGAGTTCAACAAATAGGACTGTTGTTCATAATCTGCAGGAATCCTCGACAGTGGGAGATGTGGGCAGAAGCCTACATCAGATAAATGCAGCCATAGATGGTCGACAAGCTGACCACCAGTCCTCGGTGGTATAAATTGAAGGTAAAATCAATGATACTCGAATTTCTATTTTAATTGACCCTGGAGCTATGTTAAGTTATATTACACCTAGTGTGGTTGAGTCAAAAAAACTTAAGAAACTGAAGCACGCGAAATCATGGCTTGTACAATTAGCAACTGGTACTAAAAGAAAGGTAGTGGAGTTTGTTTTGGATTTTGAGTTCATCTTATATGGTCAATGTATAAAGACCGATCTTAAAATCCTACCATTAGGATCTTATGATATGATTATTGGGATGGATTGGTTGGAACGACACAAAGCAATATTAAATTGCTATACAAAGATGCTTAGCTATAAGGATGACTCCAACACTACCAGGACAACCCAAGGTATATCGAAACCAATATCAATCAGACAAATTTCAGCGATGCAACTAAAGAAATGTATGAGAAAGGGATGCCAAGTGCATGCCATCCAAGTCACGAATCTAGCAATAAAGGGGGATAAGCCAAAGTTGGAAGACTTTGCTGTCCTATGTGATTTCAATGACATGTTTGTGGATGAGATGCCGGAATTACCCCCTAGAAGGGAAATAGACTTCTCCATAGATCTGTTACCTGGTTCTGCTCCTATCTCAAAGGTGCCTTACTGGATGATTCTACCAGAACTGATAGAATTAAAAATACAATTACAGGAGCTGTTAGACAAAGAGTATATCAGACCGAGTGTCTCACCTTGGGGAGCACCAATCCTCTTTGTGAAAAAGAAGGACAATACTCTAAGATTATGTATCGATTATAGACAACTAAACAAAATGAATATTAAGAATAAATACCCTTTACCAAGGATAAATGATCTGTTCAATCAAGTGGGATGGGAAAAGATCTTTTCAAAATTGGATTTACGCTCTGGTTATCATCAAGTTCGGATAAAAGATGAGGACATAAACAAAATAGCATTTCGGACAAGATATGGACATTATGAGTTTGTAGTCATACCTTTTGGACTCACTAACGCCCTAGCCACATTTATGTGCCTAATGAATAGTATTTTCAGTGAGTACCTGGACAAGTTCATAGTAGTATTCATTGACGATATCCTAGTCTATTCAAAGATGGAGGAAGAACATGAGGAACACTTAAGAACCGTGATGCAAACGTTAAGGGGGCACAAACTATACACCAATTTTGACAAGTGTGACTTCTATCATGAAAAAATACAATATCTGGGACATGTAATTTCAGTAGAGGGCATTGTCATAGACCCTGAAAAGATGAAAGCCATCATGGAATGGATGGTACCTAAAGATGTAGCGGATATGTGATCATTCATGGGAATCACTGGATATTACCACCGGTTTATAGAAGGGTTTTCCAAGATAGCCTACCCTATCACCTCATTACAAAAGAAAGGAACCAGGTTTAATTGGTCAGAAAAGTGTCAAGACAGCTTCAACAAACTTAAGGAATTATTGACAATGACACCCATATTGAAAGTAGCAGACCCAAATAAAGACTTCACCGTATGCGTTGATGCAAGTAAAGAAGGACTAGGTGGTGTCCTATCGCAGGAAGGACATGTTATCTGTTATGAGTCTCGAAAATTAAAAGAACACGAGCGGAATTACGTCACCCATGACTTGGAGTTGGCAGCAGTAATACACGCTCTAAAGATGTGGTGACACTACATAATGGGTAGAAGATTCCTATTATTAACGGACAACAACGGGGTGAAATATTTGTTTAACCAGCCAGATCTTAATGCAAGGCAGGCAAGGTGGTTATCTTTGTTGAGAGAATTCGACTTCGAGGTTAGACATATCAAGGGAAAGGAAAACAAGGTAGTCGATGCCTTAAGTAGAAGAATCCATGGGTTATTTGAAATGAATACTAGCAGGGCAGAAAGTGATCTAGAAGAAAGAATAAAGGTGGCAGGTATTGATGACGAAAACTATACTAAAATAATGGTAGAATTATTGAACAATACCACGAACTTAGATAAACCAGATCTAAGTACCAGCGAGAAGGGACTGTTATGGTTTAAAAATAGACTTTACATACCAAATTCAGCAAGATTAAAATTAACAATCTTGGACGAAGTGCATAAGAAATCGTATTCTGGCCACCCAGGTTACTAGAAAACGATAACAACACTTAGAAAACTATTTTATTGGCCTAGTATTAAGGGTGAAACAACAAAATATTTGGCAAGGTGCCACGATTGTCAGTAGGTTAAGGCTGAACACCAGCATCCAGCCAGCCTATTACAGCCATTTCCAGTACCAGAATGGAAATGGGAGATTATATCACTCGACTTCATAACAGGTTTGCCAAAAAATCAAAAACAAAATGACACTATCATGGTTGTTATATATAAACTCAGTAAGTCCGCACACTTTATTCCTGTAAAGTCTACTTTTAAAGCTATAAACATTGCTGAAATATTCATGAAATAAATCTTTAGACTGCATGGTATTCCTAAAATGGTGATTTCATATAGAGACGTAAAATTCACATATGCCTTTTGGAAGGAATTGTTTGTAGGGCTCAATACTAACTTGAATTTTAGTACAAGTTATCATCCACAAATGGATGGACAGACCGAAAGGACAAACCAGATCATGGAGGATATGCTCTGCATGTATGTAAGAACAAAACCGAACAAGTGGGAAGACTATCTGCACTTGGTAGAATTTGCATATAACAATGGGTACCAAACTTCGGCTAAGTTAAGCCCTTTCAAAATACTGTATGGCAAAAAATGTACGATGCCAATCAGCTGGGATAACCCGGCTGATAGACTTATGGTCGGACCCGAAATGCTCCAAGAAATGGAGAAAATGGTTAGAAAGGTACAACAGAACTTGAAGGAAGAACAAGACAGATAGAAGAGTTACGCAGACCAAAAAAGACGACACTTGGAATTTCAAGTAGGAGACCATGTTTATTTGAAAGTCAAAGCCCGGAAAAACTCATTGAAATTAGGGAACTGTGCCAAATTGGCACCCAGGTTTTGTGGGCCCTTCGAAATACTAGTTCGAATTGGACCCATAGCATACCAACTTTCACTTCCATCTAATCTAAGAATTCATAATGTATTTCATGTTTCATTGCTGAAAAAGTATATTCATGACCCTACTCATATAATTGATTGGAACTTGGTGCAGGTGGAACCTGAAGGTGAGTTCCAGGTGGAACCCCTTCACATTCTAGACCGGAGAGAAATAGCACTTTGGAACAAAGCCCTTGCTCAGGTAAAGGTGCAATGGAAGCACTTTAGTCCTGAGGAGGCCACTTGGGAATTGGAGGGAGACTTGAGGAAATCTCATCCAATCCTGTTCCAGGAAAGGAACAAACACTGAGGACAATGTTTTATTTAAGGGGGAAAGGATGTGACATCCCCAAAATAAAGAAATTGGACAAAATAATTTAGAATCT
The DNA here is from genome assembly GCA_009831015.1 of Picea engelmannii. Lineage (NCBI taxonomy): Eukaryota > Viridiplantae > Streptophyta > Pinopsida > Pinales > Pinaceae > Picea > Picea engelmannii. Next base: position 541,249 of record ML779121.1, on the reverse strand, counting down.
AAAAATGTTGGAGATTTATTTCCGTTTTTAGTAAATTCCGCAATTGGAAAATTTTTGCCAATTATGGAAATTCCGAATTTCAAATTTTATGATTGTAATAAATGATTTGACTGTTGGGTAGAGATACAATTTGTCCCAACTAGCTACTTGACTATGACACTTGTATGAAAAAGGAAAGAAAAGAATATTTTATATTAATTGCAGGGGGACAAATGGAGCAGGCATATTGAATTTAGCTAACCATGACTCCATGAGTGGGGAACACATTGAAATTAACTCTGGGCTGATTGTTACAAGTGGAAAATCAGTGATTTGGCCAATGGCAGCCCCTAAAAATCAGGGATTTAGAAAAGCTACGAAAATTCCCCAAGAGAGGGAAAAGTCCTAGGCAAACTAATAAAAGAGCATATGTGAGGAGGCAGGACGCTGCCAAGTATGCTGGGGAAAAGACTAAGAAATTTTGTTCTTGCTGTTATGAACACTACTGTGTGAGTGTGAGGCAAGGGGAATACTGTTGATATTCAAAGGACATTGTTGGAGAGGATATTTCAATTCGCCCTCATGGATTCATGGTCAGGCTAGGGGGTGAATCAGGCAAGTATATTGGCTGCCCTGTTCTATGGTTGGGAGGAACGTGGCTGCTCCCTTTGTCTTCTTGTAAAATCCAGTTCATATATGTAACTCTACCTTGCTCTAGTCAAATGATCATGTATTGAAATTCGTTTTACTTATTTATACGATTTTGTTTCTGGTCGAATGCTGTGGGAAAGATTTAACTATTTACTTCCGAATGTTTGGCTGGAATTAGACCCTTTTTATTTAGATTTAATACTGGGTAAATTATTAAGATTTTTGGAATGTGTTAACAATGAAACGAATTCTGTAATAGTTACAAATCCCATAACAAATTGTCTTGTTTTAGTTTTCCTATGGATGCCACTAATAAACAATGATCCCTTGCGACTAAGCATACATTCATAAATCCAACAAGCATACTCTACAACACTGAAGTACTAATCGACATACATAAATCGTTATAGTCATTGAACTTATATATATATATATATATATATACATGCATAAATTGAGATAGATACGACAGCAAGGGAAGACCATGGAAGCAAATGTTTACCCACAATTAAACCACAGGTTCTGTCGTATTGACTAGGTTGTGTCTTGTTTGTGTGAGCAGACCCATAGAGGTTTTCATCAATATAAGTAATTAAAGAACCGAGGATAAAAGATTTCTTGATACATAACCCAAACATTCCTGTAGAGACTTATTTAATAATGATAATAGAAACAGAAGGTAATAAATCACGAATCGTAACGAATAATGATGACCATCGAACCTTCTGGTGCATAGATCTATAAGGAACTTATATGATAAGTGATAATAGAAATAGAATGAAAATAGTACACGAATTGCATTGAAGCTATCTAATTCACTGGTGAGCAGTCCGTTAAGGGCATATTGGATCATGATAATGGACACAGAAGGTAGACAGCATACGAGGCATGAATCCAAACTAATAATGAAGCTATTTTTCCACGGGTAAGCAGATCAATAAAGGTTATTCAACATTTATAACTGAAAAAACAGAAGGTAAATGACTTGTGATGCGTGAAACTGAAACTAGTTAATTCTTCCATTGGAACATAAACGAAAAATTGGAATCATCAACCATATTAATTCTGGGAAAGAACCAAACCCTAGGCGTAATCACTATGCATGGCCGATTCGGTTCAGAAAGGGTTATACATCCAATAATGAGATTCAATTCTAGAACAAAATAACTATGGTAGCCCGAACAAAAAACCAAATTTATATTATAAAGAGGAGAATACTTTAGAGTTCCAAACCCCCAACAGATCTAATACACATGATATAATGAGCACTGTATTTTTTTAACAATCGATGGTCTAGTTCCAAATTCCAACCAGGTGCACACTATGTGATGGTTCGGTATACTAGAAATCATTTTATACAATTCGGGGTGTACCCCAGAACTTGAAATTAACCTCTCAGCGGGGTTTGAATCACGAAAAATAACTGAGAAATTATGTAGGAACCCGAATACCTTTTGACAAAGCGAGGAGCGTGTCCCCATGCTTTGGTATGCCTACACCTACACAGAAGTAATGAGAAGCATTAAAACATAACCAAACAGGATAAGGTATTTAAGTTACATAATAGAAAATGACTAGAAAAGGGCATGTTGAATACTTAATTGAAGCAGAGGATGTATGCCTCCTGTCGTCGTGCTACATCGCCCGGACTGAGAGGGGAAAGGGTGTTTGTGCCTCCCTGATGGGTGTCCTTGCACATCTAGGGGCCCATCATTAGTAATGGATACCGGTATATAATCCGAAGGGATAATACAGGAATAACAGAAAGAATAAAAGGTGTAAAAACTATGCATGGCAAACATAAAACTTCGTGCATTCAACTTAAACAGAAGAGATTAAATGCGTTCGACCAATGGGAAGAACTTCACTTCTAAATCTATGCTACTAGATAACATGAAAGTCAACCACAGAAGACCAGGAAACAATAACAAGGATTTAACAGACTATCCAACAGAGGAGACCAAGAGAGAATAACAAGGGTTTAACCGAACCAGGAAACTAACTAACAAGGGTGTAACGGACTATCCAATGGAGGAGACCAGGGAATAATAGCAAGGGGTTTAACCGAATAAGTTCTCAACTTTCATGACAGACGTGTGATACAAGTAATGACTTGGTCCCGATAAGACGTATGGTGCAGTAACAGGGATAAGCTAGGATAGGAGCCAAAAACCTTACCAAACAGAACTCGACTCTTTTTTTTATAACACAGTACCCTGGAAATAAGATGAAGACATTATCAAAGAATAGAGGTGTGCATAGAACCATAGACAAGGCAAAATGTTTGTTTTAAAAATGTAAATAAAAAGAGAGCCGAAGGTAAGCTTACCACACAGAACGACTATCGGGAAGCACCACCAAGAACCTCCACGCACTTAGCACAGATATGGAACCCTATACTCCGAACATGAGGCTTGAGCCAACAAAGGGTTGGGTCTGTGACATTTTTCACAAAAACCTTAACCATGGTGCGAACGGAAAGGCTTGAGATGGTGAACCCTCTCTCACCCAAACCAAAATCCGAATGAAAGTGAAAGGCGTGGGAGTAACCTCCGAATGGAGTAAAAGGAGAGAAGGAGCTTGTACATAGACCATGTGATTATGGGGAAGGTGTCAATGTTTCCTTTGAAGAATGTCAGTCGAGGTCTGTTTCGAATTGACATTTTCCTAGGTGTATTAAATGTGCAGACAGGCCTTTAAGGCATAGTTCCTTCCACTTGTATCGATAGATAAGGACATTTATGGCGAGGAAACCACCGTTACATGTCGAGTTTAACTACCCTGCGTTAAACACCAAGACGGTTGGCCTTGACGTTACCTAACGAATTGTGTGCAAACGATCATAACCCAAACCTCTAATAGATTAACCCTCTGCACACTATAGATTCATGGTGTAATTTTAATTTGTAGCCGAAGTAATCCACTTTCCCTATGTTTTCCGAACAGGGTTATTTTTCTCTTTGTATATTGTATAATGCTACTTACACTTATGGGATTGGGCTTCTATAGGCCTGGCACCTCTAACCTTGCATTATAGGATAGAAAGACTCTAAGTGGTTATTACTACATGTCTTAGAGTGGCTTAGGAATAAGATAGTGGATAGTATTGAGTTACCATGAGACAAATGGCCCCTAATTATAGACATGTTGTCGTATGTAACACTTTACCAAAAGAAATAGCGACCCTATGTTAATAGGATAGAGGAGAGAAAGAAGTAAGAGGAATGTACCTTAAGATAGACAAGTGACTAAATGGCCTCAAGGATACAAAACCAACTCAATGTTCCGAAACAATTATTTTTTTTTGTATGTAAATTTTGAGGTACATTACAACTACAAATATGATTGTTGAAGGAGACACATGGAAGAAAGCTTTGAAAGAAAAGCAAGCTCCATTACATGCCTTGACAAGCTATGTATTCCACTTGGTGATAAGGTATAAGAAAGACATTTATGACAAAGTTTCTGATATGTTTACTAGGCCTATTGTTAGTGCTTCAGTTATTTTTAAGATTAATCTTATCATGCATGAGAGCTATTTGGAACAATATTCTTTAGATGCTGATTTCAAATATGTTTATGCAAATTTGTGTCATACTAACGAAGTTGAGTAATTGCATTCCTATGCGCATGGTAAACTTTTTTATATTGGCAAGCTATGTTTTTCACAGGGTGAAAGAGTCAACATGATAAGGGAAGCACATAGTTCTCCAGTTGCTGGTCATATTGGTGTAGGCAAGACGGTGGCTAGTTTGCAAAGAAAGCATCCTAAGTTTTGGGATGAGCATCTAAACTACTTTCAACATGCTTATAACTGGGCTAAGCATTCATTGACTCAAATACCTCCATTTGAAGCATGTTTTGGCTATTTGCCAAAATTTCCTTTAGATTTTATCTTTGGGAAAGATGTTGCTATTGATGGTCATTATGACATTGATAGAGAAAATAAGTTCATTGAAAAAATTCAGTTGGTGCATCAAATGGTACAAGAGCAGTTGGGAAAGAGCCAAGCCAAGTACAGGAAAAGACATGACAAGTTTCGTGTTGGTCTTAAAGGCACAAATCCAAGCAAGGATAGATGTTTTGAGGTTGGAAAGGTGAGGGAACTGTACCCTCATCTTCATATTGACTAAAATGAGTCCTTTGGAGGTCCAAAATCTTCCCTATGGGGAGGAGTGATCCAGGCGATCAAATTTTGCTAAAAAATCAAAGTGTTTGGAATTGCTTCAAAACAGAAACGTGCATAGGCCTTGTCCTCATGATCCCGATGCAACTTGAACAAGTTCAAATGGATGTCGTATGAGTGATATATCGTGTTTTGTTCATTTTTCCAAACAAGCAAATTTTTGTTGACTGTGCAGTCCATATAGTTTGTACAGTGCTGACATGGAAGATGACCGTACTATCTGTATGACTGTACAGTGACTTGGAAGTGATGAGTTGACATGCTAATTGGGCAAGCTATGTGGCATACAGGTGGGTGAATTAGTTGATGACACGTGTCATATGTTTGTCAAGTGATATGGTGCCATGTGGCCCAGTCATGGGCTGCCATGTGGCAGCCATTCAAAGTGTAAAAATTGGTGAAGTCCACAGGGGTCGAACCCCCAACCTCTGGATGGAAATGTCAAGGGTTTTGGACGATGGATAAAAGGACTAGGGATAAGCCCCATCCCCTGATCCATATCATACAATACAAAAAAACATATAATCGTTGGTGGAAAAGGTTATCACTTGGAGTTTAAACCCCCGGTCCATCGCACCACACATGACCACACTCCATAAGACCACTAGCGCAGGTTTCAAATGTTTATCCCCCAGTTTATACAATGCAGCCATACCATATAACCAGTGGTATGAAAAGACCTCCAACACATATCCCCATTCACATGAATTATTACCATACGGCCACATCTTCACGTGGAGGAGCTAGCCGACGAGTGTGCCAACAATTAGGTCATTGGCCACATGGGGTCATACGACTGTGTTCTTTGTCAAGGATTGGGGGTCGACGCAAACAATCCTACAATTTCTCCCATTTTGAGGGATTGTTTCATGTGCTAGGTTTTAGCACAAAAAACACATAGAGGTCGGGGTGGTCACACAAAGGGTGCAATTTGGCGAGTAGGTACAACAATCTTGAAGGGGAAAACTTCCACAAGGTGTAATGTCTTCAGCTTTTGGCCAAACTAGGTGTAGAAAAATCCCAGCTAGGGGTTTTTGGACGTTTTGGAGCCATTGGAGTCATTGTAGCCATCTATTTTGTATTTGATCACTGTAAAAGTGCTTTTTAAGCATAATGAAAATTTTCCAAGGGAAGTTGGACTAGGAGATGTAGCCCAAGAGAGGGGTGAACTCCTTTATCATTTGTTGTGTTATGTATTCAATTTTTATGGTTTTTATATGCCTGATATGTTGCTCATGATTAAGTAAAAACTCATTAAACTTATGTGTTAGTAACTTGATCCAATTACCCAAACACATACCATTTTTACACTTGCAATTTTAAAAGAAAAAAAACCCATTTCAATTTCAAATCAGTAAGTGCCTTGTTATCTTTCCATAACTATGGTCAATGTGTTAAACCACATATGTGGTGCACAAAAAGTCATAATGGAACTTGACGGGTGCTTAAATTGACATATTTTTAGCACCCGTCCAATATTGTTTGCACACCTTTTTCTCATTTTCATTTCCATATCTATACACTTTCTATCCACAAAAACACATTTTTGGTTAAGGTAGAATCACTTACCCAACATGCCATTTTCAATACTTATTCATATGCATTTTTCATGAGATTATTAATTTTCGTGTTAACCATGTTTTATAGGAACAAGCTACGCATACACCTTCCCAACATGAGAGCTGCAATTCATATTCAAGTGCAGTTGCTGCAAATCTGGTTGTTGCTACAACTCCTATTGCTGCAACACCTAGTGTTGTAACTCGTAGTGTGGTGACTCCTGATGTTGCAGCTACGTAACAACTTAGCGAGCAACCATACAAATTTCACTAGGGAATGACCAGTCAATCGAAAATTACTCGGGAATAAAACAAGGGAAATTGGGGTACCATAATAGAATGAACTCAACCACCACTTGTCGTGGTCGATTTAGGCAACATGCACCTAAATTTTTCCCTCCTTTGAAAATTTCAATGTAACAAGATGAGACAGCCTAATTCTCATGGTTTTCCATCGATATTCTTAGCTCATTTAGGCATAAGTCATTTTGTATAAATACACCCGCTCTCACTGAGCCTAAGGATGGAGGAAAATCAACATATAGTTTGTAAGACATAATTGTATTGAAGCTACATCCTTTAGTTTAATAAAAGCTTTGTTTCATTCACGTTCAATTGATGGCATGTTGATCATTTAGCATCTCTTTCATTCTTAGACCGGTGCCTTTTCTAAAGAAGTAGGTCCCCCTCCTTAGCTCAGTACTATTTGTATCTTCTTATTTGTAGAAGTAGTCATAGTTTCATTTCTATCTTTTAAATTTATTTCCAACAATTCCTTCATTAACATCTTACTATAACTATATCATTTTCCATTACTATAGATTTAGATTATTGTGACTCGGAGTTCATATTGTAGAGTTTTGTTTCTTGATTCATGTGTGAATAGTTATAATGAATTTTCCATAATTTCATTTATTTCCAACAATTCCTCTCTTAACTTCAAACCGATTGTTGTATCTTAGCATTGGTGTTGCAGGGTATCACTTTATGATTGATGAGTGTGTCATTGTAGTCTATTTTCCTTATTTCCAATTATTTCTAGCAATTCCTCTTTAAAACATCATGCTACAACTCTAGCATTTCCTTAATGTTGTAATTTTGTTGCCGCATCCTGTGTTAACATTGAAAAATCTTGTCTTTTGGTTTGTTAGTGTATAGTTGTAGCATACTTTATTCACTTTCATTTATTTCCAACAATATCTATTTAAACTTTGTTCTTTTTGTGATTCTAGTTGTTGCAACTCATGCTACCATGACACGTGTTGCTGCAACTCTTAATGCTACAACTCTGGATGTTGCAAATCTCATTCCTACAACTCTCACTCCTGCAACTCTCACTGTTGCAACTCTACACTTAGTTTTATAGATTGAAAATTGTGTGGTTTGCAAATTAAGATAGTTTATCTCATTTGTTTACTAGCACAACGTGGTTTGATCCTTGTATCTGAAGGTTTGCTATATCTCATTGCAAAAACTATAATACATTTGTCACATTAATCAAGGCTATCTTAATACTTGAACAAGTCACCTTTACTTTCCCACAAGTGTGATTTACTTTCCCGCAAGTGTGATTTACTTTATTGCAAGTGTGATTTACTTTCTCGCAAGTGTAATTTACTTTCATGTATGTGTGATTTACTTTCTTGCAAGTGTGATTTACTTTCCCTCAAGCATGATTTACTTCCCTACAAGTGTGGATTTGATATAGCTTAATATGGTGACTTGCTAAAGAATCCTAAATTCTTGCCTTGCGACAATCATTTGAAAGTACTACAACTCATTGGAAATCAAAACACTATACTTTCATATATGGTGCACACCACTTTGTAAGTTCAATTACGACCTCAAATTGATAATTAAATGTACAACTCTTCAGTTTCTTTCTAAATTAATTAGGAAGTGATTGAAAAGTCCATTATTTTTGGCATTGTTTCCGAGGAGATGTCAAAATAAAATTAGTTGTCTTGCTATTTTTTGGATTCTTATTGGCATAGATTGAGTGATATGATTCCTTTTTAGCAAATTGTAGGATGTTTTTCTAATATTTTCTATGCATGGATTTAGATATCAACAAGGTAGATTCATTAGTTCATCCAAAAATACCCATAAAGATAATAGTGCACGACACTCTCAAGAGGGAAAGGAGCATAGTCAACTGAATTATCTGTCACCCGCAACAAGTTTAATTTCCAAGAGAAAACTCGTGACCTTCAATTAGGAATATGAAACTATATGAGGTTCTATGCACACAAAGGTTCCACATTCATAGGATCTAATTGGTGAACAATACTGCTCTAGGAAATTTATCTTTCCTAAAGCATCTTTAGAATAAGAAGACAACCCTCGAAAGGAGATGAAAATGAAACTATCAAAGAAGAAACCTATGCCTTCAGATTTCCAATTAGAGGATAAAATGAAGAATATCCCTAATTCAATCTTGCTAAATTTTCATTCTCTGTCTAAAGAATATCCCGACACCTTCCTCTTCGAATTATATGTACTTTGCAAAAGTTATGATTATGTGTTAGACGCCTAGAAATTTAATATTTTTCCCACCACACTCAAGGACGTTGCATTATACTGGTTTATGGGGCTTAGTAGGGACAATATCCACACATGGGATGAAATAACAAAGAAATTTATGGAAAAGTACCAAGATTTTTGTAAAGATAAAGAAAGGAGGGAGGAAGTCTTTAGGATGACACAACATGAAGATGAGAGACTTGAGGATTATGTTGAAAGATTCAACTATGATTTGTAGAGGGCAAGTCAAGGATATTTGGCTCCTGAGACACAAAATGTATTATTCTTGAGAGGAATCTGAGATGATTGCATTGAAATTCTCAACCTAATGGGTAGAGGAGATGTCTCTTAGTCAGAATATGATGTTATCTTGGAACTTTGTTGCAAATATTCTAGAAGAACTTCAAAAATAGGAAAAGAACCAAGAGGTATATTAACGAGAAGTAACAAGAATGTTGGAGGTGGATTCACAATAGTATATATTAGGAACATGTTAGAAGACTTTAAGACTAATGCACTTAGTTCCTTGATCTCCCACTTGGATACACTTCAAATGAAGAAGAATAAAGAAGGGATATAATGATATTTGGCTATCTTTTGCCCAAAGTGAAAAAAAAGGACCCATGGAAAGAATGTCCATTGGATCAAATTAATGTTTGTGGAATATGTAGTGAGGACCATGCTACTTGCAACTATCCATCCTTACCATGATTGAAATCCATATATTAGAAAGATAAGGAACCAGAGAAGTTATGATTTGTCTCTCAGAAGTGACCATGGAAACCCATACCTCAAGGTATGATTCAAGACCAATCTCAATTCATATTGGACTAACCCTTCCATGTAGTATGCTTGTCAACCATGGGGCATGATAATGAAAACATGGGTGGCTCCTCATCCTCCAAACTAGTTATGGCAACAGGGGTGGAAAAATCCCACTTTAGGAGGCCCTCAACAACCCATAACACAACCACACATGCAAATTCTACCCCCTCCCCATATGCATGCATCCACATTCACCCCTCCTCGACCACAAAGATCTGCACAAACCATCCCTAACCCTAATAATGGAAGTCTAGGCCAACCAACACAATCTTCTAGACTTGCTTCCTACCCCACCTATTTTGTCTCTTCCCTAGACTATAACGATATCCATATTCGATTTGGGAAGACATTAACCAATGAAAAACCTCCTATTCATATTAAATATTTGAATGAGGATATCTAGAATGAACAAACAAAACATAAACAATCTCATGAACCCTTAAAATTTTATTATTTCCACCATGAAATTCAAAATCCACCCTATCCAAAAAGACTAAACCTAGAGAAACCTCTTACTCGGCCTGAGTTTGAATTCTTAGGGGATATCAAGAATATGTGTTAAAATATCGCTCTTCCAAGCCATCAAATATGTGTCTATCTATTTGAAAGAAGTATGGGAACTTTGTTTAAGGAAACCTAGTATAAAACAGAAGGACCCTCAAAATATCCATGTTATGGGTAAAATTCCAGACTTAATGATGGGGAGAGTTCTCGCGGCCAAATATTCTAACCACGATAGTTCGATAGTTAATGTGTATATTAATAATGCACTCACTAAAAAAAAATTAATCAACCTCGATGTTTCCATTAATGTTATGATGCATGATACCATGCAAGCCTTATGAATCACAGGCCTTAGGGAAACCCCAACCATACTCCAACTTGCTGATAGATCAACTATCAAAACAGAAGGAATCTTAGAAGATGTAGTGATATCCATATATTTGTGGGAATATCCCACCGACTTTATGGTCTTAGAGACAAAAACCTCACTAGGAGGGTATCCTTTCATATTGGGAAGGCCTTGGCTAGCCACTATTGATTCTTACATCGGTTGTAGGTCAAACAACATGACCATATCCCACGAGATCGCTACAAAAACATTAACCCTCTATCCTCCTGCCAAACCCAACATAGATTTTGAAACACCACTCTAGTCCGATAGAGAAGATTGTGATGAAGAAGGAGAATCTCATCAGGTCCTATCTATAGATTAGTATGTAGCTATCATAAAGAAAATAGAGGATGGTGAAATTAATGATTTCATAGCCTATTCTTCTTCCTCAACCAAATCACATGTTCTCTAGCATGTTATGTAACTAGAAACACAGGATTCTCTAGCCTCAAAAAGCATCTCACTTGTAGATCACGAGTCTCTACCTGAGAAATATCAAGGGTCCACTATAGAAAAAAATAGAAATCAACCCTGGGAAAACCTTGAAAATAAGAAAAAAACTAAAAATCAACCAGGGAATAATTGAACAATGAAAGGAGGGACTGGTTAAAGTGCTACAAAAGCACAATGTTTCCTTCACCTTGGACTAATCTGGTGTGAAGGGAATCCATACTAACCTATGCACACACCACATATACATTACATAACAATCTATACCCATCTTTCAACCTCAGCGTCAGATGGATCCATTACTAAAGGACATAGTAAAGGAATAACTACAAAAATTGCTCGCGAGCAATTTTATTTATCCAATTTCTGATAGCCAATGGGTCTCCCCTCTAGTAATGGTACCAAAGAAAAATGGTAAATGGAGGATTTGTGTGGACTATTTAGAACTCAATAAAGAAATACATAAGGTCCAGTTCCCACGTCGATTCATTGACGAAGTCCTGGATACGTTAGCAGGGAAGAAATCATTTTCTTTCATCAACAAATTCAGTGGGTAGAACCAGATCCAGATAACACCTAAAGATCAAGACAAAAAAATGTTTACCTATCCATGGGGGACATTTTCCTATTTTGTTATACCATTTGGGTTATGTAACACCATTTCTACCTTTCAAAGAGTTGTAATTGGTATATTCTTTGATTTAATTCATGATTGCGTGGAAATACATATGGATGATTTCACGACATATGGCAATGAATTTGATGAGGTATTGGAAAATCCAGAGAAAACATCGATAAGGTGTAAGGAATCAAATGTTTTCCTTAGTAATTAGAACTATGAAATGATGTTAACTTATGACATAGTACTATGGAATCACATCTTAGCTAAAGGAATCCAAGTGGATTCAGAAAAAATCGAGGTAATATTAAATTTCCTGACTCCATGTTCACAAAAATAGGTACAAATTTTCTTATGATACGTTCGTTATTACCATCACTTTATTGAAAATGTCTCACTAATTGCTCATTTTCTATTTCCCTCACTTAACAAAGATTCTGATTTTTTATGGACAAAGATATGCCAACATGCACTTGATGAACTAAAAATTAAAGTGTTTGAAGCTCCTGTTTTAAGAGGGACTGATTGGTCCCTCCCATTCCATATCTCCACGGATGAATCAAAAACTGCCATTGGAGTTTTTCTAGGAAAACTATAAGGAAAGCATCCATACACAATATCCTACATCAACAAAAATCTCTTCACAACAATACTAAATTATACAGTAACAAAAAAATATTTTCTTGTGCTAATACATGCAATTAATAAATTTTGGCATTACATCACATGATATCCAATAATATTTCACACTGACCATGCTTCCATAAAATATTTAATGAACAAATCTATCACTAATGGAAGGGTAACTAGGTGGTTATTGTTACTACAGGAATATGATATAACCATATTGAATATACCAAGAAAATATATTATAGTGGCTGATTTCCTTTCAAGACTTACATCTAATGAGAATGAGCCACATGTAGAAGATTTTTTCTTGATGAGCGCCTATTTGTGATTTATACTAACTCTCCTTGGTTCACAAATATAACTAATTATTGGGCTATAGGTAGACTCCCACACCATTTATCTCCAAAATAACGACATAAGATCATTAAAAAAAATTGGATATTCTCATGGATCGACGACTTCCTCTTCCACACAACATTGAATCTTATTATTAGAAGATGCATGCAAGACAAGATCCATGATATATTGAAATCATGCCATGACATTCCATGTGGAGGCCACTTTGTAGACAAGAGGACTGGGTACAAGGTACTTCACCAAGGGTACTATTGACACACTATCTTCAAAGATGCCAAGGAATATGTAAAACAATGTGATAGTTGTCAGTGCATGGGAAGATCGGTGCAATCAGACAAGATATCGTTACAACCACTGTTGGTATTAGAACCCTTTGATAAATGGGCCTTGGACATTGTAGGGCCGATCAATCCTTCTTCCAACCGTAAATCCTACATCCCAGTATGCACATATTATGTCACAAAATGGATGGAAGTCAAGGCACTCCTAGCCACAATAGAACACACAATAGTAGGATTTATTCATGAAGAAATCATCACTAGATTCAAGATACCTCGATAAATAGTTATTGATGGAGGAAATCAATTCACTTCAAGAATAATTAGAGACTTGATGGATAAATACAAGATCAAACACAGTGTCACTATACCATATATTTTTTTTTGTTTGTTAGTTTGTCCGTGACATGTGGGACTAATCTATGGCTAAGAAACAATGACTCAAGAGCATCTGAGCTGTCAAAATCACCCGTGGATCGCACCCGACCTGAGCCACATGAACCGTTAACATGGATGAATTTTTTTTCCCTATAGGTTTCGAACCGGTGACTTTAACAACACACTCCATCATCGACTGTCCTACACCTCGGGGACTGGGTCACTATACCATATCAACTGCAGGCCAATGAACAATTATAATGGACAAACAAAATCCTTGAGGTGATCATCACAAATATTGTCAAACTACACCTCAAGGGCTGACAAACTATCCAAATCCCTATGGGCCTACTAGAATACATGGAGGACTACTACATGCTATACTCCATGTTAACTTGTGTTTGAAAAGAGAGTAATATTTATAATTGAGATAGAGATCCATAAACTCATAACAACTGTTCAACTTGGAATGGAATTAACTAAAGCTCAAAAGAAGAGAATCCTCCAGATCAACAAACTAGATGAACTTCACCAAGCCTCCCTGCACCACACACCAATAATACAACATCAAAGAGATCGATGGCATGACACGTTGATTAAGAAGAAGAAATTTAAAGTTGGAGACCGAGCCTTATTATTTGACTCTAGGTTCAAGGATTTTAGAGGGAAGTTCTAAACTTGATGGTTTGTGCCTTATGATATTGATACTATATATGACAATGGAACCATCAAACTTCACATCTTTGATGATGATATAACTCCTCTGATGGAAAATGGAAATAGGCTTCGATTATATCATAAAAATCTATCCAAGGAAGAATTTTTGAACATGATCACTAGTGTATGGATCAACAATGATTTGGAGATTGTAAATAAGGGGGGAATGCCCATTGAATGACTCTTTCCTGTTAAAAAAAAAAAATTCCTTAGGGGCATGATTAAGGGAATATTTTGTGAAAATCAACTTATGTTGGCGCATAAGATGCTTAAAAAAAAACGAGATAAAGAAAAAAGAGAACTTCATGATTTAGTGATGATTATGTTAGGATCCTTATGATCAAGTTTCAATAAAGTTTTGTTTTTTCTAATAATTTTTTTTTTCAAGATATGCAGGGGAGATGAATGTTGTTGCAACGCATGTTGTTGCAACTCTCATTTCTGTGACTCCTTCCGCTACAACTCTTTATGCTACAAATACTTTCACCGCAAATCAGCATATCACCACCACAACTTCACTAATAATATATTGCCATTTGATTTGGACAAGGATGACTTCTGCCAAGATCCCATGTCAAGATGCATTCCTGGTCTACACGTTGTTGCTACTCTGATATCACTGCAACTTTGCACTTTGTTGCAACTCTAGGATTATGCTACAAATCTTTTGTTTCTACAACTCTGCCCATTATTACAATTCTTCATATTGCTACAACTCTGCACTTTGATGCAATTTCAGGATGATGCTACAACTCTACGTATTGTTGCAACTTTATGTATTGCTGCAAATATGTGTATTGCCACAACTCCGCATATGTAATATTCCACTTATAAATTAATATGCAGAACATAAGTAATTATCTAGAAATGGCATATAAACAATGATATAACCAGAACAACGTCACAATAATACCAAAATAATACCATAATAACACCAAAAAGATCACTTTGATTAATGAGAGAAATGTTCACTTGTCTCTTTGAGGGGGAAACATCCAACAAAGCAGATCTCTATTACAATAATATCCAAGAAAAAACTTCTCATACCCTCTATTCCTATTTATACTAAATCTATCTATCAAAAGAACAATCTAGAGGAAGATCCTTCTAGAAGCGGATGCTTCTATTAGGTCTTCTTACATTTGACTTATTCCTCCTTATTGTTAGGTCTCATTAATATTGACCTTTATTACATGGAAATATATTATTCTACCCACTTGAGGGGCTAGGTAGGTTAGGTTCCTAACATTCCCTCCCCCTTAGAAACAACCTTGTCCTTAAGGCTTGAGATGAGAAAATTGTTGTAGAATGGTAACAAGCTCCCAGGTGGCATCTATTGGAGTTGTATATTTCCACTAAACTAACACTTCCTTGATCATACACTGATTAAGACAATGCTCCCACTGGTCCAAAAAGGCTTGTGGATGCAACCAGATGGATCCTTCTTCATCCAAATCGGGAAGGTTGGTTTGAGTTTGGCACTTAGTTCCAATCGCTTTCTTTAAGAAAGAGACATGAAAAAAAATATGGAGCTTAGAGTGATTGGGTAAAGCTAACTAATAGGCCACCTACCCAATGCACTTGAGAACTATATAAGGACCATAAAATTTGGGTGCCATTTTCTGACAATGTTCAGCCTTGAGTGAAGTTTTCTTATAAGGTTGCAGCCGAAGAAATACTTGGTCTCCTTCATCAAATTGTCATTCTAAGTGACCTTGATAACCTTGTTCCTTCATGCGATTCCGAGCCATGACCAAATTCTTTTTGAGGGTATGGAGAATAGCCTCACAAACTATAAGTGTTTGGTCAACCGCCTGGACCTTCAATACACCTAGCATGTAGGAGAGAACTGAAGGTGGATTTTTGCCATATACTGCTTCAAAAGGACTCATGTGAGTAACTGTATGGTAAGAAGTGTTGCACCACCATTTAGCTAATGGTAACCATTGAGCCCATTGATTTTTCCTTTCATAGGAAAAACACCTCAAATAAGTCTCCAAACACTTATTGACGACTTCAGTTTGACCATCAGTATGGGGATGATAGGAGGTGTTGAGATGCAATTGGGTTCCCTAGAGTCTGAATAGTTCTTGCCAAAAATTGCTTATGAAAGTTGGATCTCGATCATAAACAATAGAATGAGGAATTCTATGAATCTTGAAGATATGATCCATGAAAAGTTGAGCCACAGTTGATGCTGTAAATGGTTGTTGAAGAGAACATAAATGAGAATACTTGGAAATATGATCCATAAGCACCATGATGACGTACTTGTTTCCTGATTTAGGTAATCCCACAATAAAATCCATAGATATGTCCCTCCAAATAAAGGGTGGAATCAAAAGCGGTTGGAGTGTGCCGGGAGGTTTGATGGTTTCTCCTTTGTTGCGTTGAAAAACATCACATTTTACTACAAAAGTGCAAAAGTCCTTTTTTCATACCATCCCAGGAAAAAAAAACCATTTGGCCCGGTCATAGGTTTTGGTAAAACCTAAATTCCCATGAGTGGGAGTAGCATGAAGCTCAGAAAGCATCGTGGATTTAAGTTGTGACTGTTTACTTAAATACAAACAGTCTTTGTAGTGAAGTTCATCATTGTGCCAAGAGTACCCTAGGGAAATTGGAGAGTTGGATTTCAATTGTTGGATCATATGCAATATTTTAGGATCATATAGCCATTCTTGGCACACAACTTGGAGCCAATCTGGTACAATGAAGGAGAGGGAAAAAAGGGATCCTTCATCTTCAAATTTTTGAGAAAGAGCATCAACAACCACATTTTCTTTGCCTTTCTTGTAAATGCTTTCATAATCATAACCAAAGATATTAGTTACCCATTTTTGTTGCTCTGGGGAGGAAGGTTGTTGCTCTATAAAATACTTGAGGCTTTGAAGATATGTCTTAATTTGGAAGCATTTCCTCAGGAGGTAAGGGTGCCAAAGAACCACTACATGCAAAATAGATAACATTTCCTTTTCATAGATTGATTGGCCCAAATTGTGTTCATAAAATTGATTTTTAGTAAAGGCTAAATGTTTTCCTTATTTCATAAGGACAACTCCAATTCCTCTGCCTGAGGCATCACAATCGACGATAGAGGTTTTTGTGAAATCAAGAAGGGCCAAGACTGGAGTAGTGCACATAGCTGCCTTCAAAGCTTGAAAAGCTTGATCCACTGCAAGAGTCTAAGTGAAAGAATTATTTTTATGGAGAACATTGAGAGGGGCCGCAATCTTCCCATAACTCCAAACAAAGTTGCAATAATAACCGGTTAAACCCAAAAAACCACGCAAGATTTTGATAGTCTTGGGGCGAGTCCAATCCTGCATTGCTTCAATATTTTTAGGATCCACCCAGAAACCAGTATTTCCAACAATATGACCCAATTACTCTACTTATGAGGCTCCAAAGGCTCATTTAGAGTGTTTGAGGAAAAGTTCGTGCTGTGAGAGTAGATGGAGAATTTGATCCATATGGGAAAGATGAGATTGCCAATTTTTACTATAGATAAGAATATCATCAAAGAAAAATGTAACATCCTAGTTCTAACCCTTATAAACTATAATGTATTATGTAAATATGACTTAGGATGGTGAGTTGGTAAAGTTGAAAAGCGGCCAGAGTGCCTAGGAAATGTAACACTTCCTATACATTAATAAAATACACCACTGGCTACAAGACCGACAAGGACAAAAGATATAGGGGGCCATGATTCCACGAGAGAGGGGGCTTGAGGGGCTAAGTCTTGTTATTATTATTTTATCTACCCATAATTGATTTTATGGAGAAGAGGGGGTTACATGAGCTTCTTGGGAGGGAGGCCATGTGGCTCTTTTCTTCATGTAATTTTTTAAACATCCCTCGGGGGTTGTTTTGGGATCGTTCTTCCTTTGGTTCGTCCTCTTCTCACTAGTTCACTCATTCTTCTTCCTCTTCAATCACTACTACTAGTTCATGTTCTCTTGGGATGATCATGGAAATAGATGGAAGGAATAGGAGAGCCATCATTGAATGGCTATAATGATTTACTGATCATTCCTGGAGGGAATGGATGCATGTGTGCATGAACTTGATGGCAGCTCAGATGGAACTATCCACAGTTGAGAGTCCTTGGAATTTCTAGTAGGGATATTTCCTGAATAGTAGCACTGGAGCCCTGGAGAGAAATGGAATAGCCTCAGGGACTGCATGACAAAGAAAGGTGTTCATTTCTTGGGGTTGTGCAGGCTGAGGGGGAAAGAGAGATGGAAATTAGGATTGCTGTGAAGTTGGGAAACCTGAGGGCTACTTAGCCAAATACTGTGTATTTAGACTTGGCCTAGGACTCGTCCTTGTGGATTCATAGCCCTAGATCAGGGGTGACCTGCTGTTGAGATTAAATGAACAACAATGTCTATGGTTGGGAGGAATGTCCTTGGTCTGCAACCAGTTGGTGAACATTTACTTGCAAATATAAGTGCTCTCTGTGTTTTTTGTTTAATGTATTTTTCTTTGTATTTAATTATCTATGAGATATGTATTCTAATGTGCCTGTTTGCTGGTTATTTGTTGTGCATGACACGTTGTTTATATCTTTTATTCTACGGAATGGATCTTGTCTTATGCATGTGGTGTGCATGCTCCATAATTTTTGAGAAACCCTTTTCCTTCAAAATAGAGATCAGAGAACTGAGTCTTGGGACTACAACGTGCCTAGCCTGCGGGTGGTTGGGTGTGTTGCGTCTTTTTTAAGTGGCATATCCCATCCTCTGGGTGGTCGGGTATGTTACATATATGTATTAGAGCTTCTGGTTGAAACGCTGGGCCGATATGGGTCGGGTCTATTGGTCAGAGTCTCGTGGTTGAGATCAAATTCTGACCGTGAAGTTGAAAACATCAGGAGGAATGGCGTTGTAGAATCTACATAGGATTTAGAATGTCATAGATCCTTTGTAAGGGTTCAAATGATTATGACCATCCTCTTTGAATTTGGGAGCGATCGCCACTGCAGGATCAAGAAATATCCGGGATCATTGGATTAGAGGGCAGGTGAACAAGGGTTGTCTGATGAAATCGAAGAAAAGGTTAAGTCACAACCGTCAAATTGCTTGGAGAGAGATCGATGGCTAGGAGGCATTGCGGGGAACCAGGTTGCACGAAAGATAATTTCCCAAGGCGGTCCCACAATCCAAACCATAGTTTCACTGAGGGGTTACATGTCAGCGTCAGAAGAATTACAGGGAGAAAGGCAGGTTACTCCAAATTGTCGATGCATGCCCCCACAAATTGAAAGGAATACAGTGATGTGACATGCTAGTGCTCGAACATCAAAAATCTAAATATCCAAGGTAGTTGGGGAACATCGATCTGTAGGAGGACACACATCAATCGATCGCGTACTTTGGATAAAGCTCTCCGGGAAAAATCAAGCGAGGATAATTTTAGAATTGATATTTTTGGACCCCGGAGATCCAAAGTGAATCTCATCCATCCAATTAAGGACGACATGTGGTGAAAATATGTGGACTCTGGGTGAAGACCCGAAGTGAATCTTGGTCGTCCAATCCAGGAGGACACGCAGTAGAAATCTTCACACTTTGAGGGAAAGTGAAGGTTGAAAGTTGAGGTTTCTGAAGTTTGAAGACCCAAAGAAATCATAGCCGTCAATCTATGGGAGACACACGTCAGTATATCATGAGCTTAAGATAAAATCATTTCAAAAAAAGTTGAGGGTTGACATTTTCGAAGCTCTAAATTCTGAAGTGATGTGGCTTGTGGACATCACCTATGATGATGTGGACACATGGGATGTGTGCCACATGTCAGTAAGTTTTGAGCATATGGAGTATTGGTGTGTTGGTTAGAATGTGACATGTGTCACCAGCCTGATTGGGCCATGTGTCCGCTTCCAGTATTTTTCCACATGGCGACAAATCGTGCAGTTTGGAGTCTGGGCACTCCAGAGAGGAAATATGTGACTGGTTGTGTTGGGTAGAAAACTCCCAAAGTCCCGAAGACTAGAGTACATATCAACCGTTGATCCTATAAGACACGTGACAGTATATCTCGCAGCAGTTTGGAGGATCGATGCTCTGGGAGAAAGTGAAGGTGTAGAGTTTGAAACTCTTGAAGCCTGAAGTGTTGAAGTGATTCACAACCGTTGATCTGCAGGAGGACACACGTCGATATATCGTCAACTTCGGGTAAAAGAATTTCAGGAGAAAGTGAAGGCATAGATTTTGAAACTCTCGAAGCCCAAAGAGCCGAATCGATTCACAACCATTGATATGTGGGAGGACACGCGTCGACGGATCGTGAAATCCATGTAAAAGCGTTCCGGGGGGAAGCAAGTGCGGAAATTTGAGACCTCTGAAGGTCATAGTTCCGAAGTGGATCTCGATCATTGATCGTGAAAGAGGACGAGGGCTGTTGATTTGGTCCTAGTTGAAGGTTCCGAATTTGAGAAGCGACAAAGATTGAATTCAATGTTAACCATTGATCTACTTCGGGAGCTTTCCCAACCAATGATCAAGTAAAGTGGAAGGATAGCATAAGTGGAGGTGTTAACCGACAACAAGCGGTCACCACCTCTTTATGACTCATTCGGTGGGTAATCACTTCAAAGGAATTGCTACTCCAGAATTCAGGAACCAGGAATAGCCTAAGTTCCAAAGTAAATGAGAACCGTCTAGCTCATCATGACATTAAGACGTGACCGTTGATTTTGATAAGTGATCAAGCGCTTCTTAGCTTAGCTCCTGGTCACCACTTGTGGTTGTATGGAATAAAGAAACAAAGGGAAATGAAGAGGCAATGCTCAAATCAATAATCTCATGGTTTTGCGCATATGGTCATATGTAAATAGTTTGAAGGAAGCACCTCATAAAGATTTAATTAGATAGAGAGTTAACACTAGAATAATAGAGAGAATTGATAAAGGATCAAAATATGATATGTTTGTGAACTGAGAACACAACAAAAGCATGAGTACGATATAATGAGTTGATCCATGTCTGTGATCAACTCATGAAGACAAAGAACCGACACACAATCATGATTAAAAGAGAGTTAATTCATGAGCATTACGAATAAAGGATAAAAAGGAAAAATGATATTAATTAAAGAATAATATTATCATTTAAATGAAAAGGTACCTGTAAATTTAATTGAATTTTTTTGTATGATATGTATAGTTCTAATAAGATGGCTGATTGCAGGTTTATGAGGATTAGAGGTATAACTAGATCAATTCAAGAATAGGATCAGATGTTAGGGTCATGGAGGCATGACTTTGCTTACAAAAGTTGGATGAGGTACTACAAAATAAAGAATCCTCACATGGGACATGAAGCTAGCAGGTGAATAATTTCATTAATGGGAATAAAAAGGAAAAGTAAGGCTCCATAGCCTTGAAGGTAGAGATGTGTAGACAGTTGCAATCTTGATGTGGAAGGAAACAAAGAGCTTAAGAGGTGGTGTGTGAATAATTTCTATGTGTCAAGCATAGGAGTTCTAGGGAAGGATTTGTTAGATATGACTTATCTACTGTCGAAAATATTAAATCAGAGTTCATAGTGGAAGCAATATGCCAATGCAGAGGAATTGAAATGCTCTCTCACTTCAAAAGTGGCACTGAATGAAAATGGATTTCCATTGGGGAATGGTACTAAGTAGGAAATAATGGCCAGGTGGAACATGGATGGAAAAGTGTTCAGACCCAGGGAACCATAGTGCAGATGAGAAGAATGGGAGAACACAAGGCATCAAGTATCTAAAGGCATTCAAGGAAAACCAACAACAACAGAAATAGATAAATAAATAAGTGAATTGAAATAGAAATGCACTAGATTGAATGAATCATACAATGAAGTTAAATTGCATATGCATTAGTAGGCATGATGATAGTAAATGCTTGGTGCATATGGATGTGTAATTTTGCATATGTACATGCTTGGATATGCATATAACATGCTGGTGAACTTAGAATAGTCTATTATTATGAAATAATGTTTGAGTATGACTAAAGGATGGATTATGTATTCATGAAAAATGATACAATAGGGTTAAATATGTGGATGTTGTTGTTGCTTATAATTTCCATCGAGGTGAAGACCCATGAGGATGGCAGGAATGGTGATCAAAATGATGAAGGGGGAAGTTTGTGAGATTCTACAAATATTAGTTGGTCAGACAACAACAAGTAGGTTGGTAACAACCAGGCAGGTATGCATTTAGTTTCTGTTAATGCATACATGTTGAAGGGGATCGAGGTAAGGATTCCCTCAGTTAATTTTCAGTATAATGGCCGAAGGCCTAGAGTGTGTATGTGTTTTTGATTCTAGAATGCACTTAGATATAATGTTAGTTGCATATTATGTTATGATTGGTTATGGGATCATAACCAGGTTAATTCAAAAGACATACACCTTATATAACAATGAATACCCAGAGAGCTAGTCATGTGTGAGACCATAATATGGTTGGATATGGAAGGGCTATAGTGCTATGTGAGTGCTCAATGGTATCTGCTGTATATATGATGTTTGGATTGCAACCTCTTTGCCAGCACTGAAGAGAACTTAAGGATTATCTTCTTGGTGTTGTGTTTGGGTGGAAAAGGAAGGTAAACAAATAGTTAGGCAAGAAGTAGGAAGTGTGTGGATGATGTGTTGAATTGTTGGCCAGACCTTACAACTCAACATGGTGGAATACATGACATAGTTATGTGGTATTATGTAGTCAATGCATGGATGCATTGTGTAGATGTGACCATGGGTATTAGCACATTGATTGTTATCTTATTAACTGTGGCATTATGAAAAGTATGTGTGACTGATAATACATGTGTATGTAATGATGATTTCATTCCAATTGATAGTTGGATTAATAGAAGTAATTGAATTTTAGTTGTAAACAATTCTGAGAGCACTTTGTGATTTTGTTTTGAATCATTTCCATGAGAATATATGTCTTGTACATGAGATAGTGACAATTTGTTTGGCCGAGGAATGTTGAAATTGCAGGAGGAAAGGGGTCTTGGATATGGCAGTGTTGTTAGCCCATAAATAAGACCAATGCCTATTATTGCAAGAGTCAAATTGTTATGAGCGTAATCTCATGTCTAGAAGTTTTACTTTTCCTATATAAAACAATTTTTGGAATTATGATTTGATAATTACTGACGAATTGTTTTGGTCGAATGTAAATTGAAGAAATTGTAGATAGAATGGTCTTGGATATGGAAGGGATGTAAGCCCATAAGGAAGACTGATATCTATAGCTGTAGAGCCAACCATTATGAGCAGAAAGATCATGCTTGGAAAATTTTATTTTCCTGTATAAAAGAGATTTGACATGTATGTTTGAAATGGTTATAATGATATCTCATGATGACTGTATATGTATAATACAGATGATATGTTGGATACACAAGATGGAAAGCATGGAAAAGGCTATTGTTGTGACATGAGAACCCTGTGTCCCTAGAAATATTATTGTGCAAGAGAACCTTGGTCAGGCAAGATGGATCGCCTGAGGGACTGCATAGAAGAGAAGGGGATGCCTGAGCTTGGGCCTAGAAGGTGAGTGACCACAAGGAAGAGGATACTTTGATAGGTCTTGATTGGGGTCATGCACACAATGGGTATGTCAAGGAAAATAGTGAGCCAAGTTAACGAGATAGCCATATGGATGCATATCCATGAACCACATAGATAAGTATTGTATTGGATTATGAAAATTTACTCTTACAATATGAGAAAGAATGAGAATTTTATGCAGAAATTTTGAACTGACATGCTCGCTAATTTGAAATATTGTAGGAAAACGAATAATGTTGAAGATCTAGAAAAGTATGAGACTATGAGATAAAATAAGGTGATGTTGGAGCAAATAAATGACAAAGGCATGGAAGAAAGAAAGTCCAATGGACTTGCTACAACTGGAGTTCTGGAACCCACAACTCTGAAACTTCCTGACTGAGTGCACTAAAGCCAGGGAGAATTGGAACAACCTGAGGGAATGCATGGTAGAGAAAGGGGTTCATTTCTTTGGGTTGTGTAGGGCTGAGATGGAAGGAGGGCTTGTTGGTTGGAACTGCTGCCAGAAATATAAATTCTGAAGATCATCATACATGTTTTGGGTCAGAATGCCTATGCATACATGTTTTAGGCTAGAGTGCCTATGCATATAAGATTGGGCTGGATTGCATGTATGAATTAAGGCTAGAGGGCCTAGAATTGTAATGTCAATAACATTAGAATGGTGTTGTGCACCAAGGACAGTGCCAAAATAAGGGGAGGGGGATGTAACATCCCAGTTCTAACCCTTATAAACTATAATTTATTATGTAAATATGACTTAGGATGGTGGGCCGGTAAAGTTGAAAAGGGGCTAGAGTGCCTAGGAAATGTAACACTTCCTATACATTAATAAAATACACCGCTTGTTGCAAGACCGACAAGGACAAAAGAGATAGGGGGCTATGATTTCATGAGAGAGGGGGATTGAGGGGATAAGTCTTGTTATTATTATTTTATTTACCCATAATTGATTTTATGGAGAAGAGGGGGTTACATGAGCTTCTTGGGAGGGAGGCCATGTGGCTCTTATCTTCATGTAATTATTTAAACATCCCTTGGGGGCTATTTTGGGGTCATTCTTCCCTTGGTTCGTCCTCTTCTCACTGGTTCACTCATTCTTCTTCCTCTTCACTCACTACTGCTAGTTCATGTGCTCTTGGGGTGAGCATGGAAACAAATGGCAGGAAGAGGAGAGCCATCATTGAATGGATGTAATGATTTACTGATCATTCCCAGAGGGAATGGATGCATATGTGAATGAACTTGATGTCAATTCGGATGGAACTGTCCACAGCCGAGAGTCCTTGGAATTTACGGTAGGGATATTTCCTAACGAGTAGCACTGGAGCCCTGGAGAGAAATCGAACAACCTCAAGGACTGCATGGTAGAGAAAGGTGTTCATTTCTTGGGGTTTTGCAGGCTGAGGGGGAAAGAGAGATGGAAATTAGGATTGTTGTGAGGTTGGCAAACCTGAGGGCTACTTAGCCAACTACTATGTATTTAGACTTGGCCTAGGACTCGTCCTTGTGGATTCATAGCCATGGCTCGGGGGTGACCTACTATTGAGAGTAAATGAGAAACAACATCTATGGTTGGGAGGAACGTCCTTGGTCTGCAGCCAGTTGGTGAATGTTTACTTGCAAAGATAAGTGTTCTTTGTGTTTTCTGTTTAATGTATTCCACTGTGTATTTAATTATCTCTGAGATATGTATTCTAATGTGCTTGTCTGCTGGTTATTTGTTGTGCATGGCACATTGTTTATCTCTTTTATGTTGTGGCATGTATCTTGTCTTATGCTTGTGGTGTGCATTTTCCTAACATTGTTGAGAAACCCTTTTCCTTCGACTTAGAGATTAGAGAACCGAGTCTTGGGACTGCAATGTGCCTAGCCTGTGGTTGGTTGAGTGTGTTGTAGCCTATTTAAGTGGTGTAGCCCGGCCTCTGGGTGGTCGGGTATGTTACAAAAAATAAGACAAAAGGACGAAATACATGATTCATGAGGCTTTGGAAGGTGGAGGGGGAATTACATAGGCCAAAGGGAATGACCAAAAACTCATAGTGACCCTCGTGAGTTTGAAAGGAAGTCTTGGGTATGTTAGTTTCTTGCATATGTATCTGGTGGTAGCCAGAACATAGATCAAGTTTAGTGAAGTATTGAGCACCACTCAACTCATCCAAGAGATCATCATTGATAGAAATGGGGAACTTGTCCTTGACGGTGAGCTTATTGAGGGCACGAAAGTTGGGACACATGCGCCAAGTAACTTCTTTATTAAATACCATGAACATAGGGGAAGAAGAAGGGCTGGGACTGGGGTATATAACACCTGCTTGGAGCAATTCCTATACTATTTTCTCAATTTCATTCTTTTGGGAAAAGGGGTGATGATAAGGGAGAACATTGGGAGGAAGACTGTCATGAACAAGGGGGAGTGATATGGGTGTTAGGATTAATTATTCGAGGACGAGGAAAAAAATGGGGTTTTTTGTTCTGAGAAAAAATAACTTGTTGGGCCTCTTTATCACATTGAGTAGCTTCCAACCAAGTTAGAGGACAAGCCATGAGAACCTGGGATCGGACTTCATCCTTGAGATCACTGATAAATCATTCACAGAAGAACGCATCTAACATGACCTCTGTTCGAAAGGCCAAATGCTCAAAAGCGGTGATGAAGTATTCCACTGTTCCAGACTGTTTCAATTTGGTCAAATGACTGAGATAGTGGGTATCAATATCAAAGCGGGCATAGAGCTCATAAAAAAACTGGGTCCAGGAAATATACCCCTGACGTGAATGTTTTCGCCATTTCCACCATTACCATCGTTCATGATCTAGATAGAGGAAAACATAACGAAGTTTGGCCAACTCCTCAGTAATACCATGCAAAGAAAAATAATGATCCATTTGAGTGACCCAACCTGTAGGATCGGAGCCATCAAATTTATTGACCTCTACGAGGGGAAGATGAGTTTCACAATGAAATGAGTTGGAATGAAAATGTGGAGACTGAAAGGAATCAACAACATTAAGTTGTGCTAATGAGGAAGGACATGTAGGGAAGTTAAACAATTGGTTGACAACATACTGGAGGGCGATCAATTGGGTTGTGAGGTTGGTTTCCAAGTTGTCAATACGGGAATTGGTAGAATCGATCTAAGATGTGAGATGTTCTATGGATACATGGGCTTGATTGACGACATTTTGGAGGTCTTTATTGTGAGTGGTGGTCATTTGGAAAGGTGAAGTGTGGGTAAGGAAAAACAATGGGTGGGTGGGACCACAAAAAAATACTTAGAAGTGATAGGTACCACAACGATTAGTGCTTGAAGGGAAATATAATGGGATAGGTAGAAAAATAGGGAAATTGGGAAGGGGTCAGGTCCACTAAAACAAAATGGATTAAAAATGAAGGGTATGACTGTGATCAGGGATAAAAGGGGAATCCAATGGAATAGGTCCCAAATAAGTGTGCCAGCGGGACCACTATACTCCTTTTTTTTTTTTTTACTCCTACGGAGTTATACTCTGGCCTGAAGAATACTACAGTGACGAAATGCCCAAATGCTTAACAGGAAGAAATGTGTAGTAATTTCGCAACCAGAATGCATAAGACACTATAGCATGACAATAGATCATGTTGGTTCTATTTCTGGTTCCTTCCCAAGTGTTAGGGTATTCAAGGGTTCTACAGACAAGGGTTTTCCCTATGCTATAGCTCTCTGATATACTTGGGGGATCCAACAATAGTACTCGAACCAATATCTCAGGGCACCAACTAAGGAGGCTAGATTGTACCCTTATCCATACTACTCGACTATCCAGGTACTAGAGAGTATCTTCCCGAGTGATGTTCTTGGTGGCACTATAGTAGTTAGGTGGCCGATCAGTTTATCTATAGAGGGCTTCAAGATATTTAGGTCGATCCATATACAGGTGCTATTTGATGCGCTACCACTCGAAGGGGTACCAACAGGGGTTACAAGGGTGGCCAACAAATGTGCGCTTAAGTACCACTTGTATTTCATGCGTGTATGAATCCCCGACCGTGGGTTTATGCGTGTAACGACAGATCTTTGTAGCTTAAAGACGTTAGAATATGTCTCTATCCTGAAAAAATTTAACCCACAATTTTCTGTCGAGGAAGGTGCTCAGATACCACTTGTAATATTCCACTTATCAATTAGTATGCAGAATAAAAATAATTAGCTAGAAATGGAAAATAAAGAATGATATAACCAGAACAATGCCACAATAATACCATAATAACACTAGAAGTAACACTTTGATTAATGAGATCAATGTTCACTTGCCTCTTCGAGGGGGGAACCTCCAGTAGAGCAAAGCTCTATTACAATAATATCCAAGACAAACCTTCTCATACCCTCTATTCCTATTTATACTAAATCTATCTATCAAAAGGACAATCTAGAGGAAGATCCTTCTAGAAGCGAAAGCTTCTATTAGGTATTATTACATTTGACTTATTCCTCTTTATTGCTAGGCCTCATTAATATTGATCTTTATTACATGGAAATATATTATTCTACCCTCTTGAGGGGTTAGGTAGGTTAGGTTCCTAACAACGTACTTGTGCAACTCCAAACACTACTACACATTGTTGCATCTTAGTTGCACCACTATTGCAATTCTTCCTATTGCTACAACTCTCGATGCTGAAATGAAAACTCACCAAAAGTATGCACAATCATGACGAGAGATAGTAATCTTGGAAGGTACGTCCTTTGAACTATGTAATGAGTAAGCATTGAATTGGCATAATTAAAACCTAATCACATCACTAAAACACCATCACACACCCATAATTACATAAACTATAAAAAAAATTACCCCTTCCCACCTCCATTACCGTTCATTCTTCGAAATCACCACCCTCCGAGCATTCATACCAAGTTGTAGCCACAATAATTTAAGTTATAAGTAGGAAAATGGGAGTCTCATTGAATCAATGAGAGCCCATATAAACCCTCTTGTTGTAATCATACGAGAACATTGAAATTTTTTTCTGGCAGGGAGGTTGGTTGGAATACCTAACCAGGTTGTGTGCATATGACGATGATGTGGCACTAGAATTCACCATTAATTTCATGGAAATTAGGATAGAGGTAGCAGGGGTAGTTGTGTAGGTAAAAAATGATGTAACTGTAGAAGTGACCCAGCTTCCTCATATGGGAAAACAATGGTATTTTCATTAGTGGACCAAGCATGAAATTCTCAAACAATTCCTTGAACCAAGGGAAACATTGGTAAAAAATGGAATAGGGTTTGACAAGACTTTATTGCCAAGCCCATGGAAAGATGTTTCCATTGTCATGCAATGATACATTACTTGCGAGGGCCACTATGGAGCCATATACCTACAACACATCTTGTTACTATATCACCTACAACATGGAAGGTTGGTCAATTTGTTGTTTTTCCTTTGGAGAACACTACAAAACATGAGAAAACATGCACAAAAGGTCATCCTCCCTCGAGAAACCCTCTCACACCACAAGCTAATAAACATATTGGTTGAATGAGAACTACAACGTGAGGGAAGGACATGGAATGAGGTAGAAAGAGAACCATTCGACGTCGTAATGCCACCCAAAAGAGCATTAGTCATCACAACTCCTCCATGGGACAACGATGTTGTAACTCCATAAGAGGAGGGTGATACAACTGTGGAAGTTGAGGCCATTGCAACTATGCATGTCATGGCTGCTATATCCTTGTACACTGTAATGGTTGTGACTCTGGAGGTTGAAAAGATAAAACTCTCATAACTATGGCCACTGATAAAGAAATCCCCATGGGTTGTGTTGAAATTCCTATGGAATATGAAGTTGGCCATGACAGTGACATGGAGGTCACAGGAAGAAAACTTTTGACCAAAAGTATGCCAAGTACAATAAAAATTGCAGCATAACAAATCACCAAAAAGAAGAAAAGGGAAAGAAGCAGTGCCGCCACCCGAAAAAGAAAAACCCCTATTGTTACAGAAGAACTAGTAGGGGCACAATAGGTCAAATAAAAAGTTGAAGAATAAGAAATGATGGGGCATGAAAAATACTCATCCAAGAATTTACATAATGAAGAACTAGGGGCATACAAACTCATTGGTATAGAAGAACCAGTAAGGAAAACCGTAAGGGAATACCTTGCTGTGATTCTAGATTCTTACAACGATGATTAGGAAGCCACAACTACATAATACAACCACCCCATTGCTTCCCCAGAGCTATAAAAAATCACACAAAAGAAAATTTGAGTCACCCCTCTCTCACAAATTTGTATTCATCACTTTTAAGGAAGCAATGGGTGCCTGAAAATAAAAACAGGAGGCTTCATACCTCTCTAAAATTGTTGGGGTATAAGCTTAGGAAAAGACAAAAGGGTAGGCCAGAATACCTTGTCCAAATAGAAGAATCCATTGTTTCTAAACCAATAGAGGTGCATCTCCTTCCTACACGAGAAATGAACATCCACCCTATTGAATCAGAGGCCAACCAACCTACTGCTGTAGTAGAGGGAAATATCCCTGCTAAACTAGTAGAAAAAACTCACCCTGCTATTCCAAAGGTTAGTTGTCCTGCTGCACTAGTAGAATAAATCCTCACTAATGAACCAACAAAATCCAACCACCCCACTGATCCAATAAAGGATACCCACCCCACTTCCATAGAATCCAATTTCCCTACTGTTACACAAGAACCAACATAGGCCCATTGCCCTACTATTACACAAGAATAGAGCCCAATTTCTGATCTAGATTTAGGAGCGGAATGAACTGATTAACATAATGAATACAATAAGCAAAAAGATATGAAGAATAACAAAAATATCCAGTGAAGAATATCTTCTATTAAATAATTAAATAGGTTGAAACTATAAAACTGCAGAACTGAAACACTTGCTCGAATGGTGGTAGATATCTTTGAGAAGAGATGTGGTTGCTATGTGCATTCATTTGAGAAGAATGGATTAAAATGAGGCTCCATAGGCCTTTTTGATATTAATCATGGATGAAAAAACGCTAGACATCC
This sequence comes from Picea engelmannii, assembly GCA_009831015.1. Taxonomy (NCBI): domain Eukaryota; kingdom Viridiplantae; phylum Streptophyta; class Pinopsida; order Pinales; family Pinaceae; genus Picea; species Picea engelmannii. Next base: position 510,593 of record ML779121.1, on the reverse strand, counting down.
AAAAACCTAACCCTAGAACGTGAAACGCCAAAAGTCACATGGGCCCTATGGGTAAGTTGGTGTAATTTGGTACCTCAACTTCCAAGGGTCGTAACTTTTGCATGCAACCTCTATTTTAGGTGCGTGATAGCCCATTGAAAAGGTCTTTCAGAGAACTACACATTCATAAGTCAAAATATGACTCCATCTATGATTTGACTATGGAGAGCCAAATAAACAACATTTAGGGCCTCAAAACAGCCTTGGAAGTACAACAATATGTGCTTACATGAAAACATACAAAATAAGCCAGTTGTATAGGTGAGAGGCCACCTGTATCCATATAGAGGATGTGTGGGGATTTATAAAACCCCATAAGTGTAGAACCCATAATTACAAATTAGTATAGAAGAACGTGTTGAACCAAAAATAGACACAAGGAGCCAGTTGGAATAGGTGGGTGGTCACCAATATCCATCTAGATCAGTCCTCCCCCCTTAGGAAGAAATGTTCTCCATTGTGTTGAGTTTCCCCATCAGGTGAGGAAAATTCTGTTGGATTTGGCCTTGGGTGAGCCACTTTCCTTGGTGTAGGATTTTCCTTTCCTTGACAACTCGATAAAGATGGATCCATTGTTGGCAAGTGCCCTTGACCTGTGTGTACACTATCTGATCAGTGGATGTTTGTTCCATGCAGTCATGGTTGAGCTCTATTGGTGTCAGCTATTATGTGATCTCGTAGGTGTCCAATAATGGGGTAAAGTATCTCTAAAGGAGGTCCACATTGAATACTGGATGTAGACTAAGGAACGGTGGAGTGTTGAGCTCAAAATCATTGCTATCCACAACCTTGGTGATAGTGTAAGGCCCATAACCAAGTGGTCGAAGCTTTCGATGGGGCCTGGAGAGATGCTCCTTCTGTAAATGTAACCAAGCTTTGTCACCAACCTGAAACTGGTGTGGTACCCTGTGTTGATTATGGAACTACTTGTACTTAGCATTGGATTTCTGCAAAATATCCTAGACCTGTTGGCGAATGTGATCAATCCGCTCAATGAATCTGGTGGCTTTGTCAATCACAGAATGATTAGGGGAAGAGTATGTCTATACAGTGGCAAGAGGAAGTGCAACATCAATGCATCCCAAGGGTTGGAATCCCAAACCCACTTGAAATGGGCTATGTCCAGTGGACCTATGGAGAGCCTTGTTGTAACTATGTTGGACATATGGGAGACTCTCATCCCATGTATGTGGATTATTAGAATTGTACATGCACAGGATGTGCACAATCATCCTATTGACAACCTCTGTTTGGCCATCGGTTTGGGGGTGGAAAGAAATGGATTTTGTAAGCTTGGTGTCCAACAGAGACTAGATACTCGACCAAAAGGTGTCGAGGAACCCACTGTCTCAGTCGGAGATGATGGTATGTGGTATCCCAAAGTGGAACTACACTTGTTCGAAGAAGAGCTTAACAATATTTTCCGCTGTGACATTCTTCTTACAGGCTGTGAGGATGGCCATATTTGAAAACCTATCAATGACCACAAACACACAGTCATTTCCTTTCTTGGTGGACGACAAGCCAGACATGTAATCCATTGAGATGGATTCTCAAGGCTTCTCAGGAATAGGAAGAGGGGTGTATAAGCCTTTCTTCTTGATGGCTAGTTTGGAAATGGCACAGGAACTGCAAGATATGATATACTTGTTGACATCATGTCAAAGTTTTGGCCAATAAAAATGTTTTTTGAAGAATGGCCACAGTTTTCTCTACGCCAAAATGTCTTACCACCTGACTATAGTGGGCTTCCCAAATCATCTTTTCACACTCACTTGTAGTTACACATAGATGGCCTAGGTGGCATAAAAGTCCATCCTGAATGTGAAAATTAGTGACAATTATGACTATACCCAGGAGATGATATGTGGTGGCGAAGTTCAGATCTTGTTGATAAAGTTGGGGCCACTCAGATGCTTGATGTCCACAGGAATGGAGCACAGTGGTGAGTTCAGCCACAGGAGGCCGACTGAGGCAGTTAGTGATATGATTGGAGATATATGTCTTATGATTGATGTTTATATGGAATTGTTGCAAGTAGGTGGACCACTTTTGATGGCGGTCATTCTGCAATTTCCCCTGTGTCTGTATGAACTACAGAGTCTTGTGATTAGTGTGTATGATCGTCTCTTTCCCCATAATGTAATGTTTCCATTGACAATAGGCTTGTAAAATAGAATATATTTCCTTTTCATAGGTGGGGTATTTCCAGAAAGTATCAGAGAATGTTTCACTATGGTATGCCACCGGATGCCTGTGCTGAGAGAGAACTATGCCCACAACATAGTCAGATGCATCAGTCTCAATCTTGAATGGTTGATGCAAATCAAGAAAGGAGAGTATTGGAGCTAAGAACAAGCGATGATTTATATCATCGAATGTTCATTTATTATCCTTCCCCCACATGAACTTGGCCCTACCACCACCCTTGTTCACTTGGCTGAGGGCCCATGCAATATGGGAGAATCCCAACACGAACCGTCTTTAGAAGTTGGCTAGTCCCAAAAATCTCTAAGTCTTGTTCAATGTGGTTAGGGATGGATAGTCATGAATGAATTGGATATTAGTTGGATCAACATGTACCCCATGCTAATAAACAATATATCCCAAGTATTGGACCCTGTTCATTCCAAAAGTGCATTTTTCCAAGTTGGCATAAATCTTGTGCTGCTACAGAGTGCCCAAAAACTGTTGAATATGCCGCATGTGATCCTACCATGTTCTATTGAAGATGAGGAGTCCATCCAAATATACTACCACAAAGGAGTTGGTGAAGGGTCTCAATACATCATCCATCAACCTCATGAAAGTGGTTGTTGCATTTGTTAAGCCAAAGGGCATGACTAGCCATTCGTAGATACCTTCTTTAGACTTGAAGGTTGTCTTCCATACATCAATTGGTTCGATGGGAACCTAGTGGTATCCATATTTTAGGTCAATATTGCTAAAGAAATTTCCCCCCTTGAGTTGTTCAAGCAAGTCATCAATACTGAGAATGGGGTAGCAGTTCCTGACTGTGATTTTGTTTAAGGCTCTGTAATCAATGCAAGGTCGCCAAATCCTGTCCTTCTTCTGCACCAGTACAATTGGGATTCCGCAAGGGGAGGAGATGGGCCTGATGTTCCCCTTTTGAAGAAGCTCTTGGATCTGACACCTAATTTTTTCATTCTCCATCAACGAGCGCTGATAGACTAGTCCATTAGGTAGAGGCGCATCGGGGGTCAGATCAATTTGATGCTTGACTTGGCAGTATGTCGGTACCCCTATAGGTGAGGCAAATATGTCTTTGTATTCTTCCATGATCTCATCCAATTGCTTATGCTGCAAAGAGAGGCATTGTGTAGAGGCCATGGATGTGGCAATGACCTTCTGCTTACTGTAGGTGAGGCAAAGATGTCTTTGTATTCTTCCATGATCTCATCCACTTGCTTCTGCTACAAAGAGAGGCATTGTGTAGAGGCCATGGATGTGGTGATGACCTTCTGCTTACTGTGAGCATGGATCAAAAAAATATGAAGTTCTCGGTCTATGAAATGACCTTACTAGATTGCTTAGAAGAGATTAATGAAATAGCAGTAGGCGGTGCTACCTCTAGGATTCTTTACAATTGTCTACCCAAAGTAATAATAACACTATGGGGTCTAGAATCATACATAGCATGATGCTTCCACAAATATGGTTGTCCTAATATAACATCACAAACTTCAAGGGGATCAATATCACACAATACCTCATCTTTGAAAGGCTTGATGCCATAGGGAAGATGACACTGTTGGCTAACACAAAGATATCTTCCTTAGAGAAGCCAACCAATAGTGTAGGGCTGTGAGTGAGGTTTCATTGGTAGGTCCATCCGCTTGACGACCTCTACTGAAATCAGGTTCTTTTGACTACCGCTATCAACAAAGAAATGAATATGAGCCCCCTTGACCCACTTCTATGAGTGAAAGACACATTCCCCTTCCTCTGGTTCTTCTAGTTCACTTAGCCGAAATTTGGTGGTAGTGACAGTGGCACTGGGTTCAACATCAATAATTCACTTCCCTCCTTTTGGATTTGACTTAGAATCATAATCAACCTCTCACTCAGAATCCTTCAGCTTAGCAACGAGGGACTTCTTGGAGTGATATTCTTCAGTGTTGTGCCAAGGAATTTTATGGTACTCACACCATTTTCTCGTGCCCTTCTTCGTCTTCTCATTGCCTGTCTTGTGTTGTAGCTTGGACCGGTTGTCTTGAGGGTGGCAATATCGAATTGGTCCCTTGTTGTGTGGGTTGGAGCTACCTTTTCCCTGCTTCGACTGTGAGGGGTTTGCAGATCCAAACTCTCATCGTTTCTGCTTAAATTTCTACTCGATCTTGACAACGTATCTATAAGTCGTGCCCAATGAGGCGATGTCTAGTAACTCCATTTATGTTTGAATGTATATATGAAAACAAAAATGGTATTTGAGAACCATATGATGCTCAAAGTCTTTGATACCCAATTTTGTGTGTAGGGTATGGAAAATATTGGTGAAATCTGGTACTGTTTGGTCCCTTTCTTGATGTAGGGTGGTCCATCCGGTGCACTGGTCCTCGTAGCTTCCAATAGGGTAGTATTGTTATTTAATGGAATCCTAGAAGGAATCCGATGTAGGGGGAACCACAAACATTGTATATTCCTCCATGGGCCTTTTCTTAGAGTAAGTATCCCATCAGTCTTTAACATGGGGAATGACCTTGAGGAGTGCAAAAGTGATATTTTCTCTATCAAAAAAATTGTGGAACGAAAAATATCCTTCAGGTAGATTCAACCATTTATCTATAGAATCCGCATCTATCAGTCATTCAAATAATGGAATATCAAAATTTACCTGTACCTTGAAGAGGGATGCATGGCCACTTGATGAAGATGCTTCACCTATGGGCAACCGTTGAAGGATCTACGTGAAGTTGTCCATCATTTCATTCCTTTGTCACGTGAGTGATTCCTCGAGCAACATTTTAATATGATATCCTACTCCATAATCTTTCTTTTCATCCCCCATGGGTTGTTTTCGGGCTCGGTGCGACCGATCTGGTAATGGATCGATTGGTTCAAGTCCCAACTTCTTGTACCCAGATCTTGTCGGGGACATGCCTGAAGAAAAATAAATGAAGAGCATACCTCTCTGATACCATTGATATGGATTTAAGAATGGAACGAACTGATTAACAGACTGAATACAATAAATAAAGAGATATGAATAATAACACAAATATCTAGTGAACAATATCTTCTATTAAATAATGAAATAGGCTAAAACTGTAAAACTGCATAACTGAAACACTTGCTCGAATGGTGGTAGCTATCTCTCAGAAGAGATTTGGCTGCTACACACATTCGTCTAAGAAGAATATATTACAATTAGGCTCTAGAGGCCTTTTTGATATTACTCATGAATTCCAAAACCCTAGATATCCAAAAACCTAACCCTAAAAGGTGAAACGCCAAAAGTCATGCGGGTCCTATGGGTAAGTTGGTGTAATTTGGTACCTCAACTTCCAAGGGTCGTAAATTTTTCATACGACCTCTATTTTAGGCGTGTGATAGCCCATTGGAAAGGTATTTTAGAGAGATACACATTCCACCATAAAAAATTGACTTTGTCTACAGTTAGACTATGGTGAGCCAAATAAACAACATTTAGGGACCCAAAATGGCCCTAAAAGTACATCAGGATGTGTTGACATGAAAACATACAAAATAAGTCATTTGGTTTAGGCAGGAGGCCACCCGTATCCACTTGGAGGATGTGTGTGGCTTCATACAACCCAAAAAGTGTAGAAACCACAATTACAAATCAGTACAAAACAACGTGTTGAACCAAAAATGGACACGAGGAGCCAATTGGAATAGGTGGGTGGCCACCAATATCCACCTGGATCAATTTCCCTACTGTTACAAAAGAACCAAAATAGGCCCATTTCCATGTTGTCACACAAGAACCATCAGAGTCCAATTTCCCTACTGAAACATAAGAACTAGCAGAGGCCAGTAAGTCTATTGATACACCAAGACTAGTAGAGTAAGAAAAGGAAAGAGAAACAATGGAAGCACAAGAAAAGGTCCCTACTGCTATACAAGAACCAGTAGGGGAAACTTCAGGTGAAGGATTGATTGCAATTTTGGTAGGTTATTAGGATGAGGAAGAAGATTCCACTCCTAAGGTAGGGCACATAGATGATGACATCAACCATCTCCATGGGAGCCTCCCTCTCTCAGACTCAAAATGATTGTTTGGTTGCATGAAGACATGAAATGATTTTAGATGAGGGGAGATGACGGGTGCTCAAATTTACATATTTTTAGCACCCATCCAATACTTTTTGCACACCTTTTTTTTCCATTTTCATTTCCATATATATAAACTTTCCATCCACAACAACACATTTTTGGTTAAGGTATAATCACTTACCCAACATGCCATTTTCAATACTTATTCACAAACATTTTTCAGGAGATTATTTCTTTTTGTTCTAACCATGTTTTATAGGAACAAGTTGCACAAGAACTTTCCCAACATGAGAGATGCAATTCTTGTTAAGTGTATTTGTTGCAACTTTGTTCATTTCTACAAATATCATTGTTGCAACTCTGGTCATTGTTGCAATTCGTAGGGCGGTGACTCACGATGTTGCAACTCTCACTCCAAATCATTGTTGAAACTCCATAATAGCTCATCGGTCAACGATATAGCTGTCACTAGGGAATGACCAGTCAACCAAAAAATACTTGGGAATATGACAAGGGAAATTGGGGTGCCATAATGGAATGCACAACTCATCCACCACTTGTTGTGGTTGATTTAGGCAACACACACCCGACTTTTTCCCTCCTTTGGAAATTTCAATGTAATAAGATGAGATAGCCTGGTTCTTGTGGTTTTCCATTGATCTTATTATCTCATTTAGGTATAATTAATTTTGTATAAATACACCTGCTCTCACTGAGCCGAGGGGCAAATAAAAATCAACAGATAGTTTGCAAGACAAGATTGTATTGAAGCTACATCTTTCAGTTTAATACAATCTATATTTCATTCATGTTCAATTGATAGTGTGTTGATCATTTAGAATCTTCTACATTCTTATAACAATACCTCGTCTAAGGAGGTAGGTACCCCTCCTTAGCTCGATAATGTTTATATCTTCTAATTTGTAGAAGTAGTCTTAGTTTCTTTTATATCTTTTAAACTTATTTCCAACAATTCCTTCATTAACATCTTACTATAACTACAACATTTTCCATTACTATAGATTTGGATTGTTGTGACTCATAGTTCATATTGTAGAGTTATATTTCCTGATTCATGTGTGAATATTTATCACAACTTTTCCATAATTTCATTTATTTCCAGCAATTCCTCTCTTAACTTCTAATCGATTATTGTAGCTTAGCATTGACGTTACAAGGTATCACTTTCTAATTGATGAGTGCGTATCTGTAGTATCTTTTCCTTATTTACATTTATTTCCAACAATTCATCTTTAAAACATCGTGCTACAACTCTAGAATTTCCTTGATTCTTTAATTCTATTGAATCCATCCCATGTTAACATTACAAAACCTTGTCTTTTGGTTTGTTAGTGTATAGTTGTAGTATCTTTTATTCACTTTCATTTATTTCTAGAAATTCCTATTTAAACATTTTTCTTTTTCCGATTCCGGTTGCTGTAACTCATGTTGCCATGACCCATGTTGCTGCAACACTCATTGTTGCAACTCTCGTTGTTGGAACTCTTGTTGCTACAACTCTGGATGCTGCAACTATCATTACTACAACTCTCGTTGCTGCAACTCTGCACTTAGTTTTCTATATTGCCAATCTTGTGTTTTGCAAATTAATATTGTTTATATCATTTGTTTACAAGAACAGTGTGGTTTGATCCTTGTAGCTTAAGGTTTGTTGTATCTCGATGAAAAAACTGTAATACATCTGTCACATTAATCAAGTTTATATTAATACTTGAACAAGTCACCTTTACTTTCCCGCAAGTGTGATTTAATTTCCCGCAAGTGCGATTTACTTTCTCGCAAGTGAAATTTACTTTCCTACAAGTTTGATTTACTTCCTCTCAAGTGTGATTTACTTTACCACAAGCATGATTTGCTTTTCCACAAGTGTGATTTACTTTCCTGCAGGTGTGATTTACTTTCCCGCAAGCGTGATTTACTTTCTTGCAAGTGTGGATTTGATATATCTTAATTTGGGGACTTGCTATACCATCCTGGATTCTTTCCATTTTTTTTTAACTTCCATGGAGTTATACTTCGGCCTGAAGAATACTATAGTGAAGAAATTCCCAAATGCTTAACAGGAAGAAATGTGTAGTAATTTTGCAACCAGAATGCATAACACATTGTGGCATGACAATAGATCTTGTTGGTTCTATTTATGGTTCCTTCCCAAGGGTTAGGGTATTCAAGGGTTCTACAGACAAGGGTTTTCCCTGTGCTATAGCTCTTTGATATATGTGTGGGGTCCAAAAATAGTACTCGACCCAATATCTCAGGGCACCAACTAAGGAGGCTAGACTGTACCCTTAGTTGTACTACCCAACTATCTAGGTACTAGAGAGTATCTTCCTGAGTATTGTTCTCGGTGGCAATATAGAAGTCAGGTGACCGATCAGTTTATCTATGGAGGTCTTTAGGAAATCTAGGCCGATCCGTATACAGGTGCTTTCTGATGTACTACCACTTGAAGGGGTACTAAAATGGGTTACAAGGGTGGCCAACAGATGTGTGCTTAAGTACCACTTGTATTTCTTGTGTGTATGAATCCATGACCGCGGGTTTATGCGCGTAACAATAGATCTCTATAGATTAAATATGTCGGAATACGTCTCTACCCTAGAAAAATTTAACCCACAATTTTCTACTGAGGAAGGTGCTCTGATACCACTTGTAATATTCCACTTATCAATTAGTATGGAAAACAAAAATAATTAGCTAGAAATGACAGATAAACAATGATATAACCAAAAAAAGTCACAATAATACCAGAATAATACTAGAATAACACCATAAATAACACTTTGATTAATGAGAGAAATGTTCACTTGCCTCTTCAAGGGGGAAACCTCCAACAGAGCAGAGCTACAACTCTAGATGCTGCAACTATCATTACTGCAACTCTCACTGCTGCAACTCTGCACTTAGTTTTCTATATTGACAATCTTGTGTTTTGCAAATTAATATTGTTTATCTCATTTCTTTACAAGAACAATGTGGTTTGATCCTTATATCTTAAGGTTTGTTGTATCTCAGTGAAAAAATTGTAATACATCTGTCACATTAATCAAGTTTATATTAATACTTGAACAAGTCATCTTTACTTTCCCGCAAGTGTGATTTAATTTCCCGCAAGTGCGATTTACTTTCCTGCAAGTGTGATTTACTTCCTCTCAAGTATGATTTACTTTCCCACAAGCATGATTTACTTTTCCACAAGTGTGATTTACTTTCCTGCAAGTGTGATTTAATTTCCTGCAAGCGTGATTTACTTTCCTGCAAGTGTGGATTTGATATAGCTTAATTTGGTGACTTTCTATAGCATCCTGAATTCTTTCCTTGTGACAACGATTTGAAAGTACTAAAACTCATTGGAAATCACAACACTATACTTGCATATATGGTGCACGATAGTTCGTAAGTTCAATTACGACTTCGTATTGATAATTAAATGTACAACTCTTTATTTTCTTACTAAATTAATTAGGAAGTGATTGAAAAGTCCATCAACGCCCATATTACAATAGAATGCCATAAATCCCACAATGAGATCCAGTTTCATGGTTTGATTCCTCATTTATGGTTCTTGAGACTGAGAATGTTAGGCAACAAACACTCAAATATCATAAAAATATAAATAGAATTAACTTCATACCTTGAGAATTATATAGAAGATTGAATGAGAAGCCTTCTCGAGGGATAAAACTCCTTTTACAATATAGAAAATGCACAAGATGATATGCTCACTAAAACTAGGTCTCCTTGGTATATATAGGAGACAAATGGGATAATTACAATTAAAGGTTCTAGTAGACCAATAAGGACAATGCTAATATAACTATATAAATGTAATAACTCAATATCTAGGGATTACGATGCATCTCCCCTTCAAAAAAGTGTTTCCCTTAACATTTTATTAGTTTTTTTTTTATGTTATGTAGATGTGAATATGGAGGAAAATCTAATTTGTAATCCATACTTCCAATCCTCTACAACACCTTATAGGGACCATAGTACTTGGTTGCTAATTTATTTTCCTTCTTTTCTTTCTTGAGGGACATCTATTTGTATGTTTTTAGCCTAAAAAATACCTAATATCCCACTCCAAATTCCCTTTCATTGTGATGTTGATCTGCTTGTTGTTTCCTTCTATTTTGTGCTATATCCAAGTTTTCCTTCAATAGTTGGAGAACCTATTGTTGGTGCTCCATGTGGTCCTCCACTACTTGAACCTTCACTTTCCCCCTCAAGGGTGATGTGATTTGTTAGTGTCCTATAAATAGGTTGTTAGGATGTGAATAAAAAATGTATGATAGGGTAAAGTCATGCTTTGGTCTCATAAATACCATGGCATGATTTCTCTTAGGTTATGAGTCGATGGGTTTGTGATTGATAAATGTGTTTGAGTAAGGTCATAAAATAAAGTTGATTCATGAAACATATGGTCTTGGTGCCAAGGGTATGGGTTTTCATATCACTAAAGAGTCATAATGAAAGATCATGAGGTCAATTCAAGTCAGTTATATTCAGTCTTATCATGGTCGTAAAGATTTCATAAGCTCAAATCCATTGGAGGAACGTGGCATCATCAAGCAAATTATAGCATTGCACAACTTCCTAATGTTGTGAAAATTGAGTATTAAGAGGACGTTGTTGTTCATTACCATGAAAAGGATATTGATTTCATTTTCCACACACTGCGCAAGGGTTACTTCTCTCATTTGCTGCACAGAGGCTTTTTCTACGTAGAGGATTCTACTCCGCAAAGGATTTTGCTGAACATAAGCTACAGGGCATGTTGCACAAATGACTGGTTTAATGGTCAACTTCAAGATCACTTTCTGACCAACTAGAGAGGAATTTTGAAAATACCAGATATTGTTTTGTCAAGGACAGACCAAATTATAAAAACCTCTCTCAGATTTGCAAAAAGTGTCATAGTTTGGGAGATTAGAATGAATATTCAGAACCCATTTTTCCAGATTTAAGCATTTAATGTTTTGGTCATAATCTTTGGGTGTGGATCCCAAGAGACTGGAGAGGAATTTTAGAAACTTGAGAGAGGTTTTACTCAAATATAGGTTCATATAAAACAACCTCTCAATTTTGAAAAATATATTTTTATTTAGGATATATGATGTCATCTTTGACCCCTATTTTCCTAATCTATTGTGCAATCTGTTGCGTTTTTTTCTGTAGTTAACTATTGCGTAGCAGACTTGATGCACAACTATGATAGAGCTTCTAGAATTCCTCTAGATCAAGAAGGAAGGGTAGGAAAGCGTGATATCTCATCTACAATGAATTCCAGAGGTCAAATATCATCAAGATATGGTTTCAAAAGTAGATTTATCTATTATTATATTGTAATTAATGAGTCAACTTTGACTCCTCTTTTTCAGTAGTTAGTTCAGATTTTGTTGCCAAGAGATTTGTAACTGTTTCTTAAATTAGGAAGGTTGTTAGGATTCGAATTTGGTAGCATAGGAAGATATTTTTGTATATATTTCATGAATCTATGAGATCTAAGGGTGGGAAAATGTGTAAGGGAATACTATTGAACATATTGTAGTTTTTATTTGTTGTTTATAAAACATTTTGGATCAGAAGTCCTTGAGTTTTGACCACATAAATACATGTGATTGTGATATTTTATGCATATGATTTCTTAATCTTCGTTTTCGTGTATTATACTTTATTTTTCAAGGTTTCTTCTCTATGTTTATGTGAACTATATGTATCATACTTCATCTTTATCAGATGCTCTATTTCATGTAGTTCAGATTGTATTTCCACTATAATTTATTTGAGATTCATCCTTGTTAGATTCCTTGAATGATTATTGTTTTCTCTGTAATCTGTTGTCTACAAATATATCTATTTGGCTTAGAATATTACTTTCTATCTTGCTTATGTTCAATATTCTCTCAAATTTACCAAGTATCCAACAAGTTTTATCGACTTTTGATTTTAGTGACTCCATAGCCCAATGTACTTTCTGTTGATATTGCCACCAACCCTATAAATTCATTTATCTTAAGAGATCTATCCTTTGATTTAAACCAAACCAATCCTTTCAGTGGTTGATTTGAAGAGAGAGATACCTCTCTGGTTGGAAGGGATAAATTCCATCTCAAAGTTGGTTTGAGGTTACTCATGTACCTATTTCCTCCTCAGCCAAGGAAATTATAGAGAGATAACATTTTGGCTCCATTGTTAGGTACCGAAGGTGAAATATTCCCTGGCATAAATGACAAGGATCAGATTTGAATTTTGATTGTGAACATAGGTCAAACATAAAGAAGCTTGTATTGTTCACCTGGCAACTCCAATTATGCTTCAATCATATTCAAAGACTCCACTAGGGGACGAGATCCATTGACAGAGACATGGAAAAACATCATGGGAAAAACAAGTATCAAAGATTCATTTTTTTCCAAGAGATATTATTATTTTTCATCAGTTACCTCTTGTCTTTTCCTGAGAAAGTTAATTATTTTTTCCTTTACCTACTGGATTAGAATGAAGACTACAGACCTATACTTGACTCTCCTTTAAAAGTTGTATATCATTATTTTGAATATGTAAATACATCTCCTTTTTGTATTGGTGATCCTGAACAAGATCTTAATGATAACCATAGCCAAGCTAGTGAGCCTCAATATAGTAAAGCTGATATACCATCTAATGTACCTGATTCTACACTTACAAAGATCATATGTAGGTACATGCCTTTGAAACTACCTTATATACTTCATGACTTTCCAACAAAGCACTATAGACACCTACTGTGTTCGATGGTGAACTTGAGAATATTTCAGCTGAAAAACATGTCCAGGCTTTTGAGAATTTTGCATACCTCTTTTAAATGGAGCATGATGATGTTTTAATGAGAGATTGTTTCCAGTCATTACAAGGAGAGATCAAAGAGTGGTTTAGACACTTACATCTCGGGACCATCATCTCATGGGAGGAATTGAAGAATGTCTTTTCGAAATTTTTGGGCAAGAGGAAATATTTGGATCTACATCTTACAAAGTTTTATGCCATGAAGAGGTAGAGCAATGAAAATGTATCTATGTTCAGTAGGAGGTTTTCCAGTCTTTATTACAACTTTCCCAAGGAAATTCAACCCATTGAAGCTGATGCCATGCTCCTTTATGAAATAACCTTTCATCGAGATTTGTCTTTCCTTCTGATGGAATGAAGATCTAAGACCTTACAACAGATGTTTGATGATGCCCAAGAAGTGGAAGACAATATTGAAGCATGTCAAAGGCTGCAAAATAAGAATTTAAAGAGTGTTTCAAATACATAGAATGATGGTATAACAGAAGAACATGATATTGTGCAGAAACAAGAATCTGATTTACATCATGATATTTTTCAACATGAGCAAAAAAATGATTGTTCCATGCATTTTTTTGAAGTTTTCAATGATGACATTGTTGTAGAAGATACATATCAACCTATTGAAGAGAGAGTTGATGTACCAAGATTTTTTCTTTGTGGATGACATTGTAGATGTAGTTGACTTTTCCAAATATGATGAATATAATGATAATTATGAGGTTGATTTTTCAGAGCAACTAATTGAATGTTCTTCAACAAGAAATGTTCAGTTTTAGCAGTTTAAGGAAATCAGTGAGCATCCACGTTTCAGCTATGAAAACGATGAAGAACATGAGTAAAATACTGAATCAGGTGAAGAAAATAATCTACCCCTGTGCTTTTCTTCATTCCAATTATTGAAGGAGATTTTTCATAGTGTTATAAGTCAACAATTTCACAGTTATGCCAGTGAACATGAAGAAAATAGTGAGTTTGCTAATGAAAATTATTTTCCCTTATGATTTTCTTAATTTAAATTATTGAGAGAAAATGTTAAGACCATTAATGAAGTTGAGGAGTGTGGATTGATCCAAATTCATATAGACTCAATGGGGAAAATGTTCAAGGAATTGTAGAAACCTCCTCTTATTTTTCATGACCCAGTAGCTAGTTATATGGATAATTTTAACAGCCAAAATTTATAGCCATTGAAAAACCATGAATTTGAAAATGAAGTTGATGATCAATCAACTATGTCTTTTGAGATAGTAAAGGTTTTGTTTCAGTAGTCTAATGCAGATTTCCATACTTCCTATGACATCTTATTGAGTAAATCGCATGAAAGAAAATATGTAGGTGAAGGGGTAAATTTATGGTACATAAACCACCTAGAGCAAAGTTGTAATCTATTGAATGAGTATGACATCATTTTCCCCTTATTTGAAGATCCTTTTGCAGTCTTTCTGAAGTCAGTAAGCAACCTCAAATTTCCATATTTTTTCAAATTTGAATTTTCTTTCAAATGCTCAAATGAGTTGCCATTTTATTTTCAAGATTTTGTTTTTCCAAAGCACATTCCAGACCTTCACCTAGTCAAGCTATTACTTGAATGGATACTTTGGAATTCCTCTTACATGTAATAAAGAAATCATCTCTTCGAGTAGAGTATGAGTACGTATCAATAAGCTCATAGTTTGAGCATTTTTTCAGTTTGATTTCAACAGTTTACAGTATGATACAATTTGTGTTTCAGTTTCTAGTTTTCAACAATGTGTAGTTCAGTTTCAGATTGGATTTGTTTTCAGATGAAGGTATTGTAAGGAGAAAGTGCAACTTACAGATATCAACGATTTGGGAACAACTCAATGAATTAGGCTACTAGTATGCTTGTTCTTTTCCACCTCACAGGGAGGATGTCATCCCCATTGGAGCCTCGGTTAGTGTCCTATAAATAGGTCGTTAGGATGTGAATAAAAAATGTATTATAGGGTAAAGTCATGCTTTGGTCTCATAAATACCATGGCATGATTTCTCTTAGGTTATGAGTCGATGGGTTTGTTATTGATAAATGTGTTTGAGTAAGGCCATAAAATGAAGTTTAGTCATGAAACATATGGTCTTGGTGCCAAAGGTATGGGTTTTCATATAACTAAAGAGTCATAATGAAATATCATGAGGTCAATTCAAGTCAGTTATATTCAGTCTTGTCATGGTCCTAAATATTTCATAACCTCAATCCTTTGGAGGAACCTGGCATCATCAAGAAAATTATAACGTTGCACAACTTCCTAATGCTGTGCAAATTGAGTATTAAGAGGATGTTGTTGTTCATTACTGCACAGAGGATGATGCTTTCATTTTCTATGCATTGTGCAAGGGTTACTTCTCTCATTTTCTGGGCAGTGTATTTTTTTGCGCAGAGGATTTTGCTACACAGAGAATTGTGTTGCACAAAGGATTTTGTTGCGCACAGGCTACAGGGCACACTGTACAAATGACTGGTTTAGTGGTCAACTTCAAGATCAATTTCTGACCAACTGGAGAGGAATTTTGAAAATCCCAGAGAGGTTTTTGTCAACAACAGATCAAATTGTAAAAAAATCTCTCATATGTGCAACAAATGTCATATATTTGGATATTTGAATGAATATTTACAACCCATTTTTCCATATTTAAGCATTTAATGTTTTTGTCATCATCTTTGGGCATGGATCCCAAGATACTAGAGAGGAATATTAGAAAAATGAAATAGGTTTTTCTCAACCACAGGTTCATCTACAAATGCCTCTCTCAGTTTTGAAAATATAATTTTATTCGGGAGATATGATGTCATCTTTGACCCCTATTTTCCCAGTCTATTGTGCAATCTGTTGCGTTTTTCCTGTAGTTTACTATTGCACGACAGAATTGCTGCACAACTGTGACAAAGCTTCTATAATGCCTCTAAATCAACAAGGAAGGGTAGGAAAGCATGCCATCTCATATTCAATGAATGCCAGAGGTCAAATATCATCAGGATATGGTTTCAAAAGTAGAGTTATCTATTATTATCTTGTAATTAATGAGTCAACTTTGACTCCTCTTTTTCAGTAGTTAGTTCAGATTTTGTTTCCAAGAGATTTGTAACTATTTCTCAACTTAGGAAGGTTGTTAGGATTTGAAATTGGTAGCATAGGAATATATTTTTCTATATATTTCATGAAGCTATGAGATCTAAGGGTGGGAAAATGTGTAAGGGAATACTTTTGAACATATTGTAATTTTTATTTGTTGTTTATAAAAATCGTTGGATCATATGTCCTTGAGTTTTGACCACAAAAATACATGTGATTGTGATATTTTATGCATGTGATTTCTTAATCTTCATTTTCATGTATTATACTTGATTTTTCAAGGTTTCTTCACTATGTTGATGTGAATTATATGTATCAAAACTCATCATTATCAGATTCTCTGTTTCATGTAGTTTAGATTGTATTTCTGCTATAATTTCTTCGAGATTCATCCTTGTTAGATTCCTTGGAGGATTATTGTTTTCTCTGTAATCTGTTGTCTACAAATGTATCTATTTGGCTTAGAATATTACTTTCTATCTTGCTTATGTTCATTCTTTTCTCAATTTTACCAAGTATCCAACAAGTTTTATTGACTTTTGACTTTAGTGACTCTGTAGCCCAATGTACTCTCTGTTCATATTTCCACCAACCCTATAAATTCATTTATCTTAAGAGATCTAGCCTTTGAGTTAAACCAAAACAATCCTTTTAGTGGTTTATTTGAAGAGAGAGATCCCTCTCTGGTTGGAAGGGATAGCTTCCAGCTCCAAGTTGGTTTGAGGTTACTCCTGTACCTATTTCCTCCTCAGCCAAGGAAATTACAGAGAGATACCACGATTGATGGAGAATGATAGACATAAGGTGCCATAAATGGGGGAAATTTTGATGAAGTATGGAAGGATGTGTTGTACCACCACTATGTCAATGGAAACCACTTAACCCATTTATTTTATTTATCATATGCAAATCATCAAATATACTCTTCTAGAAATTTATTCACAATCTTAGTTTTCCCAATAGACTGAGGATGGTAGGAGGATATTTGAGTCAGTTAAGTAACCAATAAAGAAAACAATTTAGTCCAAAAATTACCAATGAAAATTGGATCTCTATCACTTACAATAATCTCAAGGATTCCATGTATCTTATGTATTGTTTCCATAGATGTTATATCGATTATACTTTCTTTAAAAGGATGATAAAAAGAGAAAAAATGGGCATATTTTATGAGTTGATCCACCACTACCATGATGGAATTATCTCCTTCAGAATTAGGTAGACTTACAATAAAATCCATTGAGACCTCTTCCTAATGTTTACTTGTTATGGCTAATGGTTACAGGAGATCCCGGTCTTGATTGTGTCTCCTTTATTTCGTTGGTAAGACAAACATTCATCCAAAAACTTTTGAACCGTAAGTTTTAAGACCTTTGCATAAAGAATACTTCTTGATTCAATGGTAAGTTTTCAAGAACCCTAAATGTTCTCCTATATGAGAAGTGTGCAATTCCAAAAGGACCTTCTGTTTGAGTTGAGAAATCTTACATAAATATAGGTGATCTTGATACCATAGTGAATCATTATTCCACACAAATTTTATCTAATGCACTTGGGTCCTATCATAGTTGTTGAATGATCTTGCATATATTCTAATCTTTCTTCCATTCTATCTGTTCTTCTTCCACCTATTTAGATTGCAAAATGGAAATATCACACAATAAGCCCTCTATGTCTTGTTATTTCCTTGAAAGTGCATTTTCCACCACATTTTATTTTCTTTTTGTATATAATTTCAAAGTCATAACCTAGAATCTTTGGAACTAATTTTTGTTGCACTTGTAAAGATAATCGTTGTTCCAAGAAGTACTTCAAACTACCATGATTTTTTTTTACCTTGAAGTGTCTTCCTATTAGGTAAGGGCCCATTTCTTAACTGCATGTAATATGGCCAACATTTACTTTTCATAAATGGGTTTGAGTAAGTTATTTAATTTTATCTAGATTCTTTCAAAGAAAAGGGGCCTTCCTTCTTGCATTGAAACTACACCAATTCCATGCCTTGAGGCATCACAGTCCACAATAAAGGTTTTTTTGAAGTTAGACATCGTTAGGACAAGAGTTGTACACATCACATCCTTAAATTTTTCAAAATATTTGTTTTCTTCTTGAGTCCAATAAAATGTCACCTTTTTTAATAACACTATTAGGGATGTTTCTATTTGACCATAATTCTTGAAAAACTTGCAGTAATATACTTTAAATCCTAAGAATCCTCTAATATTCTTCAAGGTTTTTGGAATTGGTCATTCCATAATAACTTCAATTTTGTTAGGATCCACTTTGAAACCTTCATGAGATATAATATGACCCAAATATTCCACTTCCTTAACCCCAAAGGCAAACTTGGAAGGCTTTGCATATAGATGTTTCTCTTCCAATAGTTTTAAGACCATGTCAACATGTTTTTCAAGCTCTTCCTAAGATTTGTTTTAGATTAGTATATCATCAAAAAATACTAATACAATTTTATTGAGGAAGGGTTTATAAATAGAATTCAACAAGCTTTGAAATGTGGAAGGTGCATTATTAAGGCCAAACAACATCACCAAAAATGCATAATGACCTTCATGTGTTCTGAAGGATGTTTTGGGGATGTCTTCTTTCCTCATTTTGATTTGATGATATCCAAAATGGAGATCCAACTAGGTAAATAAAATTTCTCCTTGAAATTCATCTAATAATTCATCAATGACAAGAATACACACATGTTTCATTAAATTTGGAATTATACAATGGATCTAGAATTTAGAATTTAAGCATTATTGAGTTTCTTCAAAAAGAGAAATTAGAAAATTGGTTAATTCACTACTCTGAATGCATATATTCACCATTTTTGTTATAAAATTATATATAGCTATATAAAATCAAATTTACATAAATTTTAAGAAAATCTTCAAGTCTTAAACTTGGATTCCTTACCTTATTTTATTATCATTATTTATAGTTTGTATTAAAAGCTAATTTCACTTCATGACTAATAGATCAAGGTTCACTTCATGACTAGTAGATTGTGTAAGAAATTTCTTACCTATAAATTTATTTAATGACATTAATATTATGTATATTTCTATTATTAACCAATTTAATTATAATTTGACATAATAACTATGGTGTCTGTGTTGAGTTACTAAACTAGTAGGGGGTTGGCACAATTTTAGAGTGACCTATATTAAAGCTATCTAATGACATAATACTAGTGTGTTTGTTACTATAACAATTTTAATTCTTGCCATAGTAAGTAATATTGTCTGTGTTGGGTACCATATTTTATTATATTAGGAGGTTGGCACCATTTTATATTCGATAAGAGAAAATGTTATATAAGAGTAAGTCTAGGTTTATTATTTTAATGATCAAAATCAAATATAAATTGGAATAGAAATATAATTTATTTCTATTATTATTATTTCTATTTTTTATTTATTAAAATTTAAGTTGATCGAGGATTACTTCACGAATAATAGATTATGTGAGACATTTATTACCTTTAAAGTTATATAACATTAATATTCAATGTC
>ML779121.1:462390-490765 GCA_009831015.1 Picea engelmannii | reverse complement strand
TTTTTTTTTTTTTTTTTTTTTTTTTGACAATAATGGGTAATGGATTTTTAATTATAGAAAAACAATGGTGAAGCCACTGGTGTTGTTACATATGGAGTGAGCCAATCTCTACTAATCAGTTACAAGGCCATGAGGCTATACTCTCCTACATGGTGATGGATTTTTAAATCTAAAATATTCATTAAATGCGGAGGCTTCTATACAAAACGCCTTCCTCGCATAGTTATTTGCAGATCCCCAATCCATGCCTTTGAACTACTGGCCAAAATTCTTTGGACCTCCCTTCTTGGACAGGTCTCGCTCCTGCTTCCAGTCTTTGTTCAACTGTTCCATTTTCTCTTCCAAATTGCTAACTCTGTTTTCAAACTCTTGCTTTGGATCTTTGAGTTCTTTGTGTAGTTTTCCCATCTCCTCTAAGAGCCTGAATTTGGTTGAGGTGATGTCTTCTTTGAGCATTTCCAATCGCCTTCCTGCATCTATGTCTAGGTTCTAGAGAAAATCCAATTGATGATGCAACATTTTCTTGAGACGTTGCAAGTCTTCTTCCAGTGAATTCAACCTTTCCTCAGTCGTGGGTTTGCTTCCAGAACTGGACGCCATCGCCTTCCTTACTTCTCTTAGATTTTTGCAATTGTGTGCTCATCTCCTGTCGCTGATCTCTTTGCCTCTGCATGACGACCTTACTAGCCTTCGTATGCTCCAGGGATGAGAAGGCCCTTCCCTGCTTCTCCTTCTAACTGCAGTTTCCTCCAGATTCGCTACCCCCAAATGATTCGCGCGATCTGAGAAGCATGGGTGTTTTGTTGGAGTGATGGCATTTCCTTGAATTTCAATGACCAAATGATGGATAAATCCATCATTTATGACATTCACCTTGTCTTTGATTGCCTTGGGTTCACCCCTGTACTTTCGAGCATGTGACTTTTTCCCTTGCCAGCTCGCATTCCTGTCATCTCTCAGTCTCTTTTCCCAAGGCTCACGGTAGTTCCATTCTAGTTCTGGTTCCATTTATTTGTAAGGCTCCATGTATGAGAGGGCTCCTTTGTTGGCATTTGCATCTGCTGATGTATTCATACTTCGAAGGATGTGGTATAGCTGATAATTTCAAATATTTCCAAGGAGGAGCTGGATTTTCTCCAGTATGTGATGGAGTT
Organism: Picea engelmannii; assembly: GCA_009831015.1. Lineage (NCBI taxonomy): Eukaryota > Viridiplantae > Streptophyta > Pinopsida > Pinales > Pinaceae > Picea > Picea engelmannii. The sequence goes on along the minus strand of ML779121.1, from coordinate 489,611 downwards.
TTGCATTTTTGACTCTGTTACAGAGGATTAAGGTTTGGATTATTAACTAGGAGTTCCCTATTGTCACCAAATCTTGGACGTTGTGTTTAATTGCTTGATTTATCCCTTGCCATAGGGTCAACGCTTCTACTCTATTGTTAGTTTCTATTCCAAGTCCCTAGGAGAATTTGAGTTCCAGGTGTCCGGTGGGGCTTACTAGGACCCCTCCCCCACGTTCCAAACCTGGATTTCCTTTGGAGGCGCCGTCAAAGAACAAAATATGCATATTTTCCTTTCTCTTCCATTCTTCAAAATATTGCTCCTCCTTTCAAATTTCCCAAGTTTCCTGGTGTGAATTGATGCCTATTTGCTACTGCTGATCTTGGAGATTAAAGTGTTCAATCCAATGTTCCTCTTCCGTCTCTAAGGGCCTTGAGTTATTTACTTTGCAGAAGTAGGGAGCACTCTCTCCAAAGTAGGCCTTTATCTTTGTTGCAACTTGAGCTGGGCTACTTTTGGTATCCCTAAATAACCTGTTATTTCGTTCGATCCAAATCTTCCAGAGACTGAATTTTGGGAGATTTCTCCATAGGATGGATATTTGGCCCTTCTTTTTTGTTTGGAAGGGACAAAGGGAATTCCAATTTTGAAGCAGGATGATGGCCTCTGAGGAAAAATGATAGTGTTAGGCTGTAGTCCCAGGGACAACTGCCAAACTTCCTTGGACTAAAGGAAACTTAGGAGCATATGGTCTGTGGTTTCATCTTCTTGAAAACAAAGGGAGCATTTGTGAGGGCCTTCCCATCCTCTTCTTCTTAATTTTTCTCTAGTTAGGATACCTCTATGTGCCATGGTCCAAACAAACATATCTATCTTTGGGATGGATTTGGAGGTCCAGATTGCTTTCCAAATTGCTGGGTCTGGGGGAATGTGAGGGATAGCTACTGTGTGTTGATACCCTGTTGTGGTAGTGTAAATTCCAGAAAATGCTCCCCAACCTCTCTTATCTTTTTTTCTTTCTTTTAGGGGGGATTTCCCTTGCAAACATAATGTCAGAGTGTTACATTCATCTTCTAACTCTGGGGGTCTTTTAGCTATTTCCCACCTTAGCCAAGTTTTGTTCTCATCATTTCCCCAAATTGATATGTTCCACATACTGTTTAAGTTCTTAGTTCTCATCCACTCTTTAAGCTGGTCAAAACCCTGTCTCGAGCCTAGAGGTGGGTCTCCCATGATTGAGTCTTTCCAAACATTGATTTCTTTTCCATTTCTTGGTATCCAGGTGAGGTGAGGGCTAAAGTGTTTCAAAGCCTTCTGGCATAGAGAGAGAATTGGGGATCCTTTCTCCACCAATGTTGGGCGATCTAGGCACTTTTTTCTTGGGCCTCGAAAGTACTTCTTCCATAGCGCTCTTTTACTCTAGGAGGAATTACCGATGATTAGTTTCCAAAGAATCTTTACACCTAATGCTAAATTTTGAGCGTGGATGTTTTTAAATTGGAGGCCTCCTTCTAAGAAGGGCTTAGTTAATTTTTCCCAGCTTATTAGATGCAATTTTCTCCTTTTCTTCTTTCCCCCTTCCCATAGGAATCTTCTGAACAACGCTTCATTTTTCTGGATCGTGATAATAGGGGCTAGTAACAAGGAGCTTTAGTAGATCGGAATGCTTGCTAGCACTGCTTTGATGAGGACCACTTTACCTACAAGGTTAAGCCATCTTTCTCCCCATGAGTTTATTTTTTTTTTTAACTTGTCTATCAACAGGTTCCAATGTGAAGCCTTTGGCTTGGATTTGAAAATTGGGACTCCCAGGTATTTAAAAGCATCCCAGATGGTGCAGCCTTTCATTCCCAGTACTCTTGAAATATATAGCATTTCCCTTGGCGTAATGTTCCATCCAAAGATCTTGCTTATATTCAAGCTTATAATGCTACTAGAGATTTATGTGTAAACATCTAACTATTTTTTAAATTTCCTTGTTGTCTGCAAACTTGCTCCTCCCATCAGCAGCGTGTCATCCCCAAATTGGGCATGATTGATGTCCTTTACCCCTGGGGCTATCCTTAGGCCAAGAAGGTTGTTATGCGTCTAGAAATGATCCAATTGGAAGCTAAGTACTGAGGCCTGGATGGAATAAAGAAGAGGAGACATGGGGCAGCCTTGCCAGAGTCCTCTGGAGGCTTGAAAGAACTTAGTTTCCCCGTCGTTCACTAGAAAGACTATCCAAGGGGAGCCAATGCAATATTTTATCCAGTTTATAAATGTTGGGGCGAAACCAAAATTTTCCATGACTTTGAACATAAAGTTATGTCTAAATATATAAAACACATTAGCAAGATCGAGCTTTACTATCATACCTTTGTCTTTTCTTTGGATGCTTGAGTGCAGGGCCTCTTGAACTAGGATGATGTTATCCACTATATGTTTGATTTTTACAAATCCACCTTGATTTTCCGGGATGATTACAGGGAGAATTGTTTTGATTCTATTGACTATTATTTTTGTGAGGATTTTGTAACTTGTGTTGCAAAGGGAGATTGGTTGTTAACCTTCCAAAATTGACTACTCCTTTTTATTTCGGAATAAGATCTAGGAAAGACAAATTTGTTCCTCCTCCTAACTTGCTGCAAGTCTGATACTTTCGAATCAGTTTCATAAGGTGTGATTTAATTATATCCCAGTTGTTTTGATAGAGTCTAGCTATGAAGCCATCTAGTCCTGGAGCTTTGTATGGATTCATTTGATCAAGTGCCTCTTTTATTTCTTGCTGAGTGACTACCTTTGTTAGACTATTGTTGACTTCTTATTAGATGAGGGCCAGGACAAGAGAGAGAGGGTAAGCTTTGGAGTCTATTGCAGACCTTTGAGTTTCCATGTAGAGATTTTCAAAGGCATCTGCCGCAGTTGCTTTTATGCCTTCAAAATCTATTATTGTCTGATTTTGAACCTGAATTTCCATGACTTTCTTGAAATGATTTCTTGCCTCAGATTTTTTGTGAAAGTAGCTAGGGTTTTTATCTCCTTCTTCCAACTAGAGGCTTCTAGATTTCTATCGCTAGTAATTTTCCTCCTCTCTACAGGATTTATGCCAATTCCTTTGAAGTTGGTCTTCTTGGTGCAAGGTTTCTTGGGTGATTTCCTGATTTTCCATTTCAAACTAATGATTCCCTAGCTTCTTTTGGGCTTCTTGGTGATTTACAATTGGGTTTGAATGGGTTTTTACCCAATACTTTAGCACTGCCTTTAGTCTCCTGAGTTTTTCTTCCTAAACAAAGAAGGCTGAGCCTCTTACTATATCATTCCAGATTTTGGTAACCAGATTCTAGAAGCCTTCATCATGGATCTAGGCTGGACTAAATCTGAAGGGGAGTGGTTTGAGGTTCTTGTCATGTGAAACTTCTAACAGGATTGGTTTATTGTCTGACACACTGTGCGGGAGGATTGAAGAGGAGGGAGTGAGGCCCAGAAGCAAGAAGGAGATTTGGACTAAGAACCTGTCTAGCCTAGCTGCAATGTGCCCCGATCCTACCCTCTTGTTTGACCATGTGTATTTACCTTTAGTTGGTTTGATATCTTCCAGCTCCCAATCTGACATGATATCTTCTACCCATTTTCTTGCTAGGTCTCGCACAATGGAGCCACCTTTTTTCTCAGTTGAAGCTAGGGTCACATTCAGGTCCCCCCCAATATTGATATTATCAAGATCATCTAGTAGCATGTAATCTTTTAAGGTATCCCAACAAATTCTTTTTTCCTCCAAAATGACTGACACATAAAGATTGAAGAGACTTACCAATCGACTCGTTTCTTTGTGTAGGAGGTTGGTGTAGATCCAATGCATGGTTGTTTCAGATTTGATTAGATCAAACTTCATAGTGTTCCATAGGGTGCTTATACCTCATGAGGCTCCTCTTGCGCTTTCTGCTATTCCTTGGCTTATTTTCCAGAGTTCTTTTGTTGTGTTGAGGAAGTCTTTCTCTTCCATCTTGGTCTCTTGGAGTAGTAGGATCTCAGACTTTGAGGTTTTGATGATATCTTTAAGTGCTTCTTCCTTTATTTTGTTGTCGAAAACCCTACAATTCTAGGATGTTAGTTTCATGATTTACCTGGGGGGGATGTGTGGTCTCCTTGAATATCCCTGGAGTGATTCCTTGTCTGTCTTACATTTATCAGTGGTCCGATTGTTGGTTATGAGCCACTCAAAATTTCTTTGTATGTCTCCTTTTCTCTTTCTTATTTCTTGGATTTTCTTCCTCTGCCTATTTTCTTTAGGGTGACAATGGTGTCACTTGCACCCTTGTAATCACTATCTGAGGAGACCTCTCCTTCCTCATTGTTCAGACCTGCATCCTTTTCTATGGAAGTCTTTCCATGCTCTTCTTCTATTTCTAGCACTGACATCTCTTCGGTTTATGAGGTTGATTTCCCATGTGGCTCTTCGGCTAAAGGAACATCCTCTGGTGCTTCTCCTGTCGTTTTTTTCTACATGACCCTAATCCAGCACTCTAAAACTGTTCTTTGTCATTGTTTTTGGTTGATTTCCTTGTTCCTTGGATTTTGGAGGTATTTTCTTTTCGTTCCTTGGTCCTTTTTCTTTGGTTGATGTTTTTTATTTTCTGGGTTGTTTCCAGCCTTCTCCATTTTCCTTCTCCTTGCTTGGGTTTTTAGGGAAGTTTCGTTGAAAATGGTTGTATTCGTGGCATCCCCTGTATTTGAATGGTAGTTGTTCATAATCAAGTTTCTAGAAATGCTTCCATTCTCCAACCTTTAACTTAATTTCCTCTGGAAGGCCCACCTCTAGGTCCACTTCCATGCAGATGCATGCACAAGATTATTGATCTTTGGGATATTCCCTATCAATATATTGACCAAGCCCATTTCCGATTGTCTGGAGCGAAGTCGGGTTCCAGTAGTGGATCGAGAGATTGGGAAGCCTGACCCTGATGGGGACATCCTTGGGTACTTCACCCGCAGGATCAAAGCTTGGTGTCCAATGGTTCAGATATAGTCCTTGAGTTCCCTTGAAGTACAACCTATTCATGAAGATGAGATCTCTGTCTTCCTAGGAGATGAATTCGAAGATGAAGAATCCTCTTCCCACCGCATAATAGGTTACACTACTCTTGATCAGCGATCGCTAGTTTCTTTGGATCCAGTTATCTGTGGTTCGGGCTGACAACCAAAGCCCCATGAATTGTCCTACCAGTCCACGGTCTGACAGAGAGATTGCTACATGCATTGGGTGATCCGAGGGTAGTTTTATTTCCAGGATAGAGTTGAGCTTCGTGATGAATATGGGGGGTTCAACAAGGAGAAGCTTCTTACCTTGGGTGGCCAGGAAATTGTGGAAGGAATCTGTAGTTGAAGGATGGAGCATTGGCTCCCCTCCTCTGGAGGCTGCCATAGAAACAACTGAGAAGCTTCAAAATCGTAACCCTAGGCGGTCCTCAGAGCGCTCTTGTGTGATGAGAATGGATATTGTAAGTTATACCAATATAAATGATGATTTTTTTTGTGATAATCATATATTATAAGAATGGATGGGGTCAATAATTTCTACCCTCTATTTGGCCTAGAATACAATGTAGTCTTTATTGTTTTAGGGCACATTAATAACTATTTCTCCAATTTGTGTAAGTAATTGGTCCATGGCATGGATGTTAATACTGATGTTTTTGTTACTATAACAATTTTAGTTATTTCCACAATAACTAATATTGTGTGTGTTGAGTATTGTATTTTATTACACGAAGTTGGCACCATTTTAGAGTCAATAAGAGAAAATATTTTATAAGTCTAGGTTTATCCTTTTAACAATCAAAATAAATTATGAATTGGAACAGAAACATAATTTATTTGGATTATTATTATTTATATTTTTGTATTAAAATCTAAGTTGATTTAGGTTTACTTCATGACTAATGAGCAAGAAAAAAATTCTTACCTATAAATTTATTTAATGATAATGTTAATAATGTGTCCAATACTTATTATTAACCATTTTAATTATAATTTGATATAGTAACTACCATGTTTGTGTTGAGTTCCTATCCTATAAGGAGGTTGGAACCATTTATTAGTCAACAAGATAAAATATTTTATAAAAGTATAGGTTTACCATTTTAATGAAAATCAATTAATAATTAATTAGAATGGAAACATAGTAGTACAGTTTGATTTGTTTTCAAATATAAGAGGAAAGAGGGAAAAATCACTAAACTAGTTATTGCAAGTGTCCAATATTTATTCATGAAGTGTTTGAACATATTATATTGAAAAGAACATATTAATATTCCACTAAAACTTTGATTCCTTACATTATTTCTATTATCATTATTTATATTTATGTATTAAAAGAAAATATCATCAATATTTCTCTCATGAATAAGAGATTGTGCAAAACATTTCCTATCTGCAAAGTTATTTAATGATATATTAATATTGTGTTTGCTACTATTATTAACCATTTTAATTATTGATACTAAGTAACTACTATGTCTATGTTGAGTATAAGTTATTATACTAGTAAAAGTTTGGCCCACTTTAGAGTGACCTATATTAAAGTTCTTTAATACCCAATATTGTGTTTGTTACTATATCAATTTTAATTATTGACATAGTAAATATTGTGTCTATGTTGGGTATAGGTTAATATAATAGGTTGGCACCATTTTAAAGTTTACAACACAAAATATTTTATATGTCTAGTTGTGTCATTAAATGATCAAAATCAAGTTACTATGAATTAGAATGCAATGGAATAATACAATTTTATTTATATCAAATATAATAAGGAATATTAGGGAAAACCCACTTTAGTTATTGTAAGTGTCCAATATTTATTAATTAAGTGTTTGAACATATTATATTGAAAATAATACTAATTATCTATTCCAATATAGTTTTAATAGACCAAGTCTAGAAGACGTCGTTTTTAACTGCATTATTGGATTTGATTAGCCACATTTGATATAGTAAGAAGTTATGTTGATCTAGACAAAGCATTGAAAAGTTCAATATTGAAAGATTTCATGTAATTCAAATAAATGATCAACACATGAATACATTGAAAATGAACCAAACTCTACATACATGTACTAAATAATATAAAAATCCTCAAAAAATAATATGAAGAGAATATTAGATATACAAAAAACATTGAAAAGTGTTTTTCATGTTTATTAATTGATCCATCAAAGGACAAAATTACATCCATGAATCATCTCCACCTAATCTCGTGGTATTCACTTAATAATATCAAGTACAACTTCTACACCACATTTGTTTATCTTTGTCTCCTTGCAATGTTCTTTATTTTCCATCCATGCCCAAACTATGGTATTAATTAGACTAGATCCAATTTTTGTGTCATTGGGATTTGGTACCCAATATTGTTCTAGTATTTTTCCTTCTTATTTCCCTAAACTAGGCTTCCACCAATAAACCTTAACACAAAGAGTCTCACTTTCATCATCCTGGAAGATACCTGAGGTGTATTTTTCCATCCAAATCATCCCCTTCATCCTTGTTTCATGATCTAACTAGAAACATATTTCCTTTCTCAAAATCAATCATAGGGTTGAATGTTGGCTTTGAATTGTTTCACTTGGGTCCAACATATACCGGTTCACCTATCACATTATAAAAACCTTCATCCATAATACTTGAGATTACATTGAGCACATTATTGTCAACATTGGCAATTTTCCTTGTCTTTGGCAAGAAATCTATAGAAGAGGAATCAATTCCATCCACTATTTTATGATCAATGTAGATTTCATCTAGAGTATCAAGAACTCTTTCCCAATACTCTACTTTATTTTTCCATTCCTTTGTAACAATTGGTGAATCCTCATTATCGATAGTGTCTTTCCACATTTTTATGTATGATGTTATTCCTTCTTTTAATTCTTTTAAATAGACACCATTATATTTGGGATAGAAGAAATATGGCTTCCCTATGGGAAATTCAGGTCGATCTACATCATCTATATTTCACAAATCAACTAGCTCTAACCACTCAATGTATCTCATGAATTCCTTGTACCTTAATACTAGAACATCATTGATTACAATAAATTGAAAGTATTGGACATTAAGATGCACAACTAGTGCATTTTTTTCCTTCCTTTATGCATCCATTAAAGAAATTTTTGAATTCATACACCGTGTTGATCATCCTAAGTGGAAACAATTATTTTTCTTCAATTGTGAGATATTATCCTTCATTTTAGGTAAATAATATATATCTTTACTTTTTCAATTTGGATGAAATTCTTCCATACGCTCCATTTGTTTCTTCATGGGTGTATCCCACAAGAAAGAACCCAACTTAAATAGTGATGAAGACACCAAGTGAAATTAAAATTGAAAGAAACATGAAAAGATAACGATTCTTATTATCAATTGCTGCATTGTCCAACTGTAACAACAAATGTGGAGGAAGAAGTTTAAAATCAACATCTTAATTTTTCAATCTTCCATGAGATATAAAATCATCCTTGTGCACTACATTATGAGTAAATAGATGTGTCAAGTAATGCATATGAAAGTAGGTCTATTGAATTTCCACTGTCATAAATAGTATCACCATACATATCAAGGTGTGGGTCTTCAAGGTCCCTCAAGCACTTTGCAAGGGATGTAATGGTAATTTGTGATACCATATGTAAAACTTGTATGGATAAATGATCAAAATCTCATGTCTTATGCTCATGGGTTACTAGACCTATTAATTACAAAACCAATTTTGTTCCTATAATAGATTTCTATTCGACACATAGACTTGGAATTGAAACCTTTGTTTTGTCCATTTTATCATGGATAATGCTCAAATGATCCTTTAGAAACCTTTATGAAATCATTATAAGGGAATATTTATTTTCATCACCCTATGACTGTTAATGATGTTAACCTATCCTTTGTCTTTAGAAGGATCAATTGCCTTAATCCCTGAAGAAGAATGAAGATGAATTTTCCCAGAGAGATGAATATGATTTTTTCCTTTGTAAAAACATTATAAAGAGGGATCATCGAACTCTATTGAGTGTTAAGGGTGTGATGATCTAGGATCATCGCAGGTTGCACCACACTGGCCAACGATGTCATCGCACTCTACTCAGTATTAAGGGTGTAGTGATTTTTCATATGAAGGAAAAAGAAAAGCTTCTTGATCATTCTAGAATAGAATCTTAGAGGGTGAGTTGGCCTCCGATAGGTTTGGATATGAGTTACATCCCTGATCTCATGGGATCATTATAACCTCCTCATCCTATCCTTTACAACCTATAAAAGGAGAGGAGTTCTCATGGGGAAAGTTAGCTTGATTGGGTTTGAGTAATTTTTGTATCTTGGAGTTTCTGGGCCTATGTTGGCTTTGATATTTGCTTTGTCAAGATATATTGTGAGTGAATTTCAAATCTACAGTCTCAGAATATGGGAATAATAAGTGTGTGGGAAGCAAGGAATTGTTGGAAGGGACCTTACAACATCAAGGCATCGGTTGTATTCTCTTTTTCATATTTCTAATACAAAAATATATTTCTTTCCCATAAAATTGTTATTATTTTATTGTATGACTCCTTGATCACATACATAGGTTTTGTTGAGTATACGTTGTTTCTTTCACTTCGTTGGCTTGTGTCTTTTTACAGGTTCAGTATCCCATAAGCCTTGGAATGGAGAGAGGATGACACTAGTGAGGAAAAACGACATTTAAAAGGTATGTCATTTATCTCTTGTTAGTTAGTATGCTTGATAATTAAAACATAGGGACAGTTTTATATTTTGTCTTGTTTTGTTCTATTTTCAGGGTGAAACTAGGGAGATCTGTTTGTGTCTGCACTTACCGATATTTCCGATAACAATAGTAGCAATATATTCCATACATAACGGTCTTATTATGTTTGTTCAATCTAGATTGTGCCTTTTCTTCCAAACATTTTGTATTTTTCGACTTCATCTATGCTTTCAACATGATACATTCACTACATTTATTAAAGTTGGTGTTCTTTGAGAATGTCAAATATTAAAAATGTGTATTCTAGATCTTTTTTATTATTGGTTGTGATATTGATGGGTAATTGAGAATTGTAAGACCCTCATTTATCTCTTTCAACAAATATATTTTTGTGTAAGATGAAGGTAATAATCTTAAAGGAGGGGAAGTTCCATATTATTCAACCTGATGTGCTTGGTTTGGTGAAAAATCTGAATAGATTTGATATGGCCTTGTTCAAAATAATGGTGGTAGTTATAGAAGGTGATTTGAGGAATATTATATATATTGTATCATGATTTATTACAAATAGTATTCCAATTAAAACTCATGTCCTTTACATTCCTACAAGTGGGAGGTAGGCCATGGCCATGTCTCTTTGACATCACTGAGTTTGAAAGGAGTGAATTCTAGAAAAATTCCCTAATACCATTTTTATTTATGCATTTCATACCCCTTCTAGTAGATTCATTGAGCTTCTTATCCATGTGTTGAATATAATCATTTTTAAAACATTTATCCACTACCAAAATTCATATTTATTTCTCTTCATTTGTCTTTGTTTGACATCTTGCAAATTTTTTCTAGATGTAACTCATTCAACCCTTTTATATGGCCTCATTACATGTGTATAATTCAATTATGGATATTTTTCATTATAAATATCCTCATCTCATTGGTTTAAGGGACATATGTCCTCTATAACATACCATATCACCATTTCCTTAGGTGGCTCCCTAAATGTTTCCTTGATCCTTAACATCTCACCTTTGTTGTCCACTGACTTATTTATTGCACATGTAACCAAACAATGTATAGATTTATCCCCAATACTACATATTTCACAATTTCTGTGTATCTTTTCCACAATAACACCAAATTCCATTTCACCTAATGTGTCACCCTTAACCATGTCATCCTCATGGACATTAAATATAATTCCTTTGGAAATGCACACGGTTGTTCCTATGCATTCATGTGTAGGAGAAACCCATGTACAAGTAAATGTATCCCTATCTTGGGGAATATTTATGCGATCATCTTCACAATGAGGTTCCAAATCTAAATCTGGTCAAATCTCATAAGATTCCATCACACCCCCTAGTGTATTGTAATGACCCTCATCATTACGACAACATGTGATGCATAACCAGTGCAATATGTATTTTTTTATTTTATTTTATGCAGGAAGTAACAACGACAAATAGTCAATCAACGCAACTCGACGATGAACACAACGCACACAATTCAGGCAACAAAAAAACATAATGACCTAGCATACTAGAACATCAAGCATTTGGAAGAAACATACGACAATCAATCAGATGAAAAATAAAAACGACTACCCGCCCATCCTACCCTACAAGGTTAGGACCTCCAAGACACATAAGCAATGCTCAAGCCCAGGTTCCCATCGATTTTGATCATTTAAGGTATCAAGGATAGTGAATTTTATGTAGAACAAGGAGGTGTCTACATCGTGCCCAACACAAACAAGAGCATGCCTACTAAGCTAAAAGAAACATCAATCAATCCAAACGCAACAACTTAATGACACAAGTAGCTAGAACCGTCCTGGTGAGTGGGAGACAACACATAGACATTACAAAACAAGTCCAACCTTACTTACAAGAAAAAAATCATCCCCATAGGGAGGCACATGATCCAAATCAAGGTTTCATATGCACTTATCGATCAATGCACACAATGACCCAATCATAAGGTATCACGTCGCCACATTGCGACAAGGGTGCTAGGGACCAACGCACAACCAAATAATTCTAAACCTTCAACCAAACATAAAATCCCATGTGCCTAAAATCCAACTATCACTAACATACATTATATGACGTCATTAGACGAAGGCGCTCTAAAAATCAAGTAAAAATGGATACAGGGTGATATAATCAATACAACTAAATTTGCGCAATGACTAGATGTAAATCATTATCAATTTATCATTGTATGAACTAATTTACAACATACATTTCACCATCTAAAATTAAAAGCATCTAACCATTATTAAGCAACAAATACCTTCCATTCAAGGGTTATTATTCTAGTAACTCATCAATAAATTTTACTTCTTGGGTTCTAAAGTCCCACAAAGAAATCAACTCTTAAACTGCAAGGAGTAAAAATAAGGGGGCCAAGCATTAGACACCCTTACTCAATGTCATGCAAGGTGCAATATTTATTGATGATTTCACGAGGAAACATAAAATTGTTTCAGCAATAGTTTAGATAATTTAACAATCAACCCATCATTATCTAATTATAATAGGGATCATGACCATCATTGAAACAACACCTTTTTAAAATTGTTATGTCCTAAACATTCAAATCAAATTAATACTAAAGCTCTCGAATGACATTAAATAGGGTATGCAAAAATACAACATCTAAAGTGAACTCCCAACATCCCTCAAAATTCCACAAAAGGGGAAAGATTGTGGTAATATACCATCATCCATGTAATACGCCTGTACATTTACATAACACTTAACAAGCAATAACAGACTCACTTTAAATTTTAAAGTTTAAACATAATATGCTCTACTCCCTTCATTCCAATCATATAAGCAGTGAGAAACATTAGAAGCTGAGACAATAAGTTGTCACTTATATCAAACTGGTGTCGTTCATCAAGTAGAAAATCTAAACAAAATCAATTATGTTATATTTTTGCAAGGGATCAGAAATGCAAGAGCATACAATGAATTTGTATTATATGTCCATAGAGACAAAAGGCAGTTTCATATAATGACTAACATATAAATTTGGTCAACAATCACTTGGAATTCATCTCCTAAGTAGTTGCTACAACAATTAAGCTTCTTCCAAAAGGTGAAGTAATTAGAGTACAATAATGTTGCCAATATATTTAATTTAAAACTGGATTAGGATTACCCATTAATGTATTTACTATTTTCAATAACAAATTAATTGATTATCAAAGGTTTTACACATAAACTAATGCCCGACCACATACTTAAACTCTGCAAGGATTGACAATGATAATGGGTTGTGGTATTGAAATATTGACCTGGGCATTCCATTAATAAGAGTACTCTGACAATCATAAATAAACTCTACAAAGGATTGGGTGGTGATACCATGGAGACATCCTTAAAAATCATCATCCTGATTAACTGAAATCTAGGTGTATGTAACCCAGAATCTCGGGATCATAATTATTAATTTTCCAACTGTCAGCGAGTTGGAATTTCAATGACAGCCGAAAAGTTAAAAGTTTAAATCGAAGGATAAAATATTAAATCTTGCCAAAGAAAAACTCAGAAATCGCTGAATAAATAAAGACAGGGAAACCACCACTAGCCAACAAGCTTTCACAAGCATTAATTCTCCAGGGTAATTGTTGCTATAAAACAGTGCAAATATAAGAATATTTAACTCGTTTTAACTCGAAACATGGCAACTACCAAACGAACAGTGCCATGCATGGTTGTACAGTTCATGCGATTGTTATATGCGTATGGATAAAGTTTGGAGCGTAAATGTATACAAGAAATCAGTTAATGGGAAGTTATATTTTTAGAGAATAATCAAGATTTTTCCAAGTGAAAATTATTTTTTTTAAACATACAATTTTAAAATATTGAAACATCCATATCGCCCAGGTTTTGGCATTTGGCAGTCTTTTATTTTCACTATGTAAGGATCGTATCAAGTTTATAAAAACTGTATACATCAAATATCACTTGACTAATTTTATAATTTTATATCCATTGAATCATAATCAATATATATATATTATTAAAATATTTACAAGAGATCATTGTAAATTTATGTTGGGCGTCGAAACAACAAGTCTCCACTTGATTGAACGAATCTAGACAATAATGATAGAATTAAAATCACACACAATCCAAGGAATCGACTCACAACACAATCAAGATAAAAACATAGGAAAGGTCGGGTCTGGTGCTTGTCTTGGTCACAAGCAGATCAGACCAACTCCAGAATAAAAATGCTTCATAGTCCCAACATTAAATCGCATGAAAAAGATTAAAAAAAAAATGCAGATCACATTAAGGATTAAATATTGGCAAATCGTGAATATTGGAAAATCATATTAAAGGATTAAAAATGCAGGCAATGAATGCAACATTAACCAAAACACGGTCCATAAGATTGAATCCCCCTCCGGTTATCCATTGCTATGGTTTAGGCCCAAATTTAAGGCAATCATTCCAAATGAAAACAATACCCAGTCCCAAAATTGATTCGCAATAAAATATTATAAAAACATAATGCTTCCAAGTATGAAAACGAAGCACAAACCAACCTTTAATCGCAATTCAAGGACATATGAAAAAAAAATCATGCAGGGTTTATAATAACGCAATTCAATAGTTTATAAAATGCAAGCAATAATCTGACAGGTGCAACTATTGTTGCACCATAAGAATATACGAAAGAAAGAAGACAACTGGAATGAATGATGGTTGTTGTGCTACTAGAAATTGGACTACAAATAATTAAACAAGGAGCGCTCTGTGTGCAATAGAGACCATTAACACAGAAGGATGAAGTCTCTATTGGGTGAGTTATAAAGCCATACAAAACAACGAAACACAGAGCAAGAAACAAAAATTTCATACCATCTAGATGTAAATAAACATGCAATCAACTAAATAAAAACTGCGAAATTTAGATGTGTGTACCTTGAGTGAAGGCAAAGGTTTCGTTGTTGTTGTCCCGTGCTCGCACTCCATCCCACTCTGGCTTGTCAACCGCTGAGACCTCACTGGTACCTCCTAGCCAAATCTAGGGGTACTTTTCTTCCCCCTGATCCCCCCAAAGCCGCAAAGGGACCACACACACAATGCCAGATAATTCTAGCTTCCCAGATTGCCTCGAAAGGTCGAGCTACCACTCATTGTTCGATTTGGGTATCCCCAACTCCCACAAGAAATTTTCAGTCAAGATAAATTTCGGCAATGTAACCTTTGTTGGCATGTTTACAAGAAGAGTGTGCTTGTCATTTATGGAAAGAACAACATCGAACCAAACCTCAAGAGAGAAGAATACGAGAAGATCAGAAGAGATAGCAGTTTCTAGAAGTGTTGATGAGTTCCAAGAGACCGACTCACAAGAGGATAAAAGGTCATGATCCTTGAACACTTAGAAAACCTTCTAAGTCAGAGAGATCAAAAACTCAGGAGGAAGAGCGATAATGACCATTAGATCACTTTTGAGTGGAAGGACATGATAAGATGAAAGATCTGAGATCTTGATTATCTGAATCTCTGTCAGTTGTCAGATCAAATTAAGTGGAAGGATAGGATAAGAAAAGATGGAGAGCCATTGGATTTAATCCAAGGCAAAGCTGCATCATAGACAAATTGAGTTGTTGATCTAAGATCTTGATCAAATGAACATCATTTGTTTTGGTTCTAAAGATGTGAGGAGGTTACGCTCCAGAAAAATCTCACTTCAAGAGTTTCAGTTTGAGATTTGAAATACCCGAAGTCTGGAGAGCCAGAGTAAATCTCAACCATCATATCTAGAGGGATACATGGCAATGTATCATGAGATCTAGAGAAATCACTTTGAGAGTTTTAGTTTGATATTTGAAATTTCGAACCCTAGAGAACCAAAATAAATTCTTGACTGTCGGATCATCCGAAGTAGATCTCATTCGTCAGATCATCCGAAGGAGATCTTAATCGTTAGATCGTCCAAAGTGAATCTGGGTCATCTAATCCAGAAAAGACGTGTCGACTGTTGGATCACTCGAAGTAGATCTCATTCTTCAGATCGTCCAAAGCATATCTGAAGCGTTAGATCATCGGAAGTGAATCTGGGCCATCTGATCCAGAAAATATGTGTTGACCGTCGGATCACCCGAAGTGGATCTCAGTCGTCGGATTATCCAAAGAAGATATGAAGCGTCAGATCGTTCAAAGTAAATCTGGGTCATCTGATCCAGAAAATACATGGCGTAATCCTGTGGACTCTGGGTAAAGACCCGAAGTAAACCTCAATCGTCCGATCCAAGAGGACACATGGAAACAATATGCATACTTTGAGGGGAAGTAAAGTTTGAGACTTGAGATTTTAGAAGTCCAGAGACTCAAAGGAGATCTTGACCGTTGATTGAGAAAGGGGCCGCAGAACCATCGATCTAGTTGAAAGGTAAAATTCCCAAAGCAGAGGCAGAGTTGTTGATTGAGAAGGATAGGTGTCCGCAGATCATCGACTCTGGAATATTGACGTACGGAGAAAAGTAGGGTTTGATATTTGAAACTCCCGGAGCCCGGATCACGAAGTAAATAACAATCGTTGATATAGAAAGGTTAGATATGATCTGCAAAACTTGAGAGGACATATCTGAATCGTAAGTTCAATAGCACTGTCAAGATCATGAGATCGATGGTATTGTCACATTGCGGGGATTGAAGTTGTGTGAACTTTAATAAGTTAAGGGTGGGTCGTAATGAAAACCATCATCTTGGAGAAAGGAAACATGGAGGCTCAAGGTAAATTGTGGGGCGAAAGGTAGTTTTATTTCAAACCACCTTTGGATGCACCCACAATCGTATGTTCACATGAGATCATCACCCAAGGTCATATCAAGAACGAAGCTAGTGCTTTCTATTCGTAATTTTGGAAGTCGGGAGAGTCAGGGTTGGCTCACATCCAAAGACACAAAATGCAAAGTCTCGAAGTACTTGGACCCAAGTCATTGCCGATGGCCATGTGAAGGAAGGGGCTTAGAAGCCAAAGAAGCCAAAAATGACTGGCTGTAATTGACAGAGAAGACAAAGAGTTGCAACTTTCAGAGAAGCCAAAGAATATTTGGATAACGACCATTGATGATGAACAGATTCAGTATAGACACCAGAGAAGACAAAGAGATGTGATGATGATCCGATAGAGGATTTGGGTGAGAAAGACATGCAGAACAAGGAAGAGTGTGTGTGTTTTTTCCCATGAGTTATGCATGTGGGTAGTGTGACAATGTATAGGACCTGAACTAGAGATAAAAGGTGTAGTGTATAGCATGTAGAGACAACACAGAGTATAAAGGAAGAAGATAAGCTTAACAGAGGAATATGAGTGCATAGTAGGAGAAAGAGTAGAGTATAGAAGAAGAATAGAGTAATAGAAGTTGGTAGAGGAAGAGGAGACATGGAGTTGTAAAAGACCATATCAGAGACATTCAAAGTAAGTAAAGTTTTGTAATATTCAATCAGGGTGGCAGGGTGGTGCTAGGGAGGATTGCAGTCCTCTAAATTCTAGTTGGTGCTAGAAGATATTCTGGGAGTTGGTGCTTCCATCTAGTGGGTGCTAGAGAAACCCGAGAGTTGGTGATTCCATCTAGTTGGTGCTAGAGAAATATGAGAGTCGGTGCTCTCTGCAAGTTGTAGCTTGCTATCAGAGGTTGTAGCCTCATATTTGAGTTGGATCTCAAAGACTGTGATGTACATGAGAGTTGGAGCTTGATTGAGTTCTGAAGAAGAAGATGTCCCTTATGGGTTTCCTCATGAAATTCAGTGTCTCTGTGTATTATGTGTGATTGATCAAATATTGTATATCTATGCATGTTAAGTTATCAACAACACATTAAATAATAATCTAGAAAGAATCAGAAAAATAATAGGAAAAGTTTCAAGCTTATATACATAACTGATTCCCCCCCCCTTCCTCTCAGTTATATTTCCAAGAATTGGTATCAGAGCTTGTGCCTTTGATCAAAGGTAGATCCATAAGATTGAACATGACTAGTCATGATGGAAGTTCAACTAATAGACCCCCTCTGTTTGATGGAACAAACTTTGCCTTCTGGAAAATAAGAATGAGAACACATTTAATGTCTTTGGGTTCTGATGTTTGGGATGTCATTGAAACAGGATTGTTGCACCTATTTTGTCACCTAAATGAGCAAAATAGGGGTGCTTACAAGCCCAGTTGGGTCATCTAGGCAAGACAACAGTAGAGGAAAGAGTTAGAAGTGTAAAGCATAAAAGATAAGCAAAGAATTAAGATAAGAATGATAAAAGCAATTAAAATATAGTGCATAAGGAAATTAGAACAAGAAACAAACAAGACTCATTCCACCAATGGAAAGGATTGTATTAGTGGAAATAAAACACCAAAGAGAAAGGGAGACTTTGGGTCCCCTCTTCCTCCAAGGCAGGGCTCTTGGACCCCCAAATATTGAGCTCTTCTTACAAGTAAGGAACTAAGATGAAATGGTGAAGAGAATCCAAAGCACATTCACTCAAGCGGTGATATGAATGGCTAAATGAAATGGTGTTAGTATGCTCTTGATGAAGAAAGAGGATCCTCCAAGAGAATATCAACAACATAACAATACAAATGAATTCCTTGAAAAAGTATTGCACCCATGGCCTCTTTTTATAACATAGCTTTGAGGCATTATTCAACCAGCTTTAGTGTGAACAAGGGGCCTTTTAGGGCACCCTTAGGTCTTTGACCAGCCTCCCAGTTAGATTCAACTAAGATTTGAGTGTCAAATCGACTTGGAAGTTGAACCGGAAGTGGGTGGAAGGCCGACCAATATCATAAATGCGTCATTCTAAGGGGTGTGTGGTTTTTTGTGTCCATAGTCATGCATCGTTTGCATGTGCACTTTTCTGGCATTTCTGAATGGCACAGGTGCGCACGCTCCCTGTGTAGTCATAGCGCATGCTGATTTCATTATTGGATGTATAATTTTGGACCTTTTGGAAATTCATTTTTGGTCCATGGGTGAACCAATAGATGTTTGAATATGCTCGATTCCTGTGACCATTTGCGGATGAAATTTTAGTGATAACAGATGCTCTCTGATGGATGAGGTTAGGAGCATACGTATAGTCGAAATTCATCAACGTTTCTTCTACTGAGAGTACCATTGTAAGAAAGAGCGATAATGAGAGTGTCAAGAGAGACCCTTTGGAGGGAGAGGGGAACTTGTAGGATCCAAAAATTTTGCAAGGTGTAAAAAAGAAAACTGTGTACAAACGAGGTGGGCATGTCCCATGCTCGTGTCATGTAACTCAAAATTGTGTAATACAGTAACTGAAGCTGTGTGTTGGTGTAGATGACTATAGTGCCCTCAGGGGCGTGTTGATAATAGTAGAGGACGATTCTGAGGGTGAATAACCTCTTAAAAGAGATGATGACACCTAGAAGAAGTGTCGAGGATTCACAGGCATTGATTGCCTAACAATTTTCAGAGGTCTTCGGAAAATATAAAAACAACTACATGAGTCGCAAAGTAAGACCCACCACAACATGAGAAAGTGTTGAAGTTGAATGTGATGGGGGTCAAATACATCAAAGAGCAATGGTGGTTCTCTCTGTGTCATCCGAGACTCCTCATTGTAAAGTTAATGAGAGTTAAGATACTGTCGCCCTCCTGGAAACTGTGTTGATGTCGACAGAAGGGGATACACGACTTCATGAAGCAGAGGGATTCATGAAATCCACTCGGAAAAAATCAGGAACTAATGAGTAATATGGACAAAGTCTAGGAGTAGTGAGACTC
The DNA here is from genome assembly GCA_009831015.1 of Picea engelmannii. NCBI lineage: Eukaryota > Viridiplantae > Streptophyta > Pinopsida > Pinales > Pinaceae > Picea > Picea engelmannii. Next base: position 470,112 of record ML779121.1, on the reverse strand, counting down.
AAGACTGCCTTTGGTTGGGGAGAGATGTAAAGTGGCAACAACCGTGAAACTGAATCTAGTGTCAGGGGGACAACTAGATGAGGGTTAATTGTGCCAAAGGCATGAAAAAATGGATGAACACAGAGATCAAAAGGTGTATGGGCTGTAGGATACTCGAAGTTTATGGATAATTTCATTGATGTCGGGAAGTGAAAAATGCTCGAACCAACTGCGACAAGGGTTGCTTTTCCGGGGAAAGGAAGGTCCCTAAAGACGACAACAAAAAGTTATGAAAATGCGGAAAAAGGGTTTGTATAATGACCAAAAGAATAAAAAATAAGTTGGGATAACCATGAAGATACAGAAATGGGTTCCCTAGTGTAAGATGACTTGGCCTGATGAGGGCGCAAGTTTATCAAAAAAAAAAGTGAAGGGTTGGGGCCCCATAGGTGGGTTTCTGTAGTAGGTAAACGTATGGAGGACAATCTGCAGATGAGAAAACTTATGGTGGGTGAAATGGATGGTTAATGATACCACGAAGGTGCAGTCAAAACTAAAACCATGATGAAGTAACTTGGGAATCCATTGGGTAGGCTAGCAAAAGGAGGAGAAGGGGTATGTGGCTATTTCTCGATGATGCATAAGACTATCAGGACTCCCATCCCTAAAGGGTGAAAACAACATGAGTGTCAAAGTGACAAGGGGAATATGAATGGGGAAACTCATGTGGGGGAGAGTGCTACCGGGTGACAGTACCGAAATGCAGTAGAGGTGATAGTACTATAGAGCCAGATATAGGGATCCTAGAGGCAAATATCGAAGGGTGTGACTGGGAGAAGCATTTTGAGATTCAAAGGGAATGACTACATGCCAGTGTCGATAATATACCTGGAAGGATACTGCTAATGTGTAATGATCAAGTACCTGCACACATGAAAACCGAATACCCGACGTGAACAAAATCTGAAGAGAAAGATCATATAATAGTTATTCAATAATATGTGAATGTAAGCATGCGTACTTGAGCGTTAGATGAGAAAAATGACCCCTGGGGGCTGAGGATGGAAAGTGGCTTGGGGAATGGAATGGTGTAGGGGATGGGGTTCTGATCCCATGGCTGATGACGGATCGAAAAAAGGACGCTTGGAGCTCCCGTAAATGAGTCTGGAAGTTTGGCAAAATGGACTATATATAGCTATAGGGCCCACAATGCCACCTCATTTGTACCTACTGTCTTATTGAGTGGATGAGCGATTGTAGAGGAGATATTGCAAGGAGGTTGTGATGGTTCGATCGACATAAACCAAATATCAAGATATTGTGGGTTGAAAATGGTAGTTGGGCGTAGAATTTCCATGGGGAAATGAATTGGAGAATTGGGGGTAAATCCTCATACAAATCATCCAGGAACCATGGGGGAGTAGGGAGTGCCTCAAGTTCCGGTGAGAAGATATGAACCAAATCTAGTGGTGAGGTAGGGGTACTCATTGGTTCTGCTGGAGGAGGGGGTGTAGGATTTTGAATAAGGGCCAGTTGGCGACGTCTGTATTCAATGATCATAGGACATTGATATGTGAAATGATCAAGTGATTCACATAGAGAGAAAGGGCATATCATACATTCATTGATGGAGGTCATGAAATAATGGATGTCAGTGGCATGTGTTGAGGTGGGTTCTTCCTGAAAGCTCTGGTGTACTACTATTAACATTTGTCGGAATTGAGGTAACGATGGACAATGGTGTGTATAATGGCCATATTCTGAATAGATGGCACATGCGAATTTGGTTCGCAGTCCTTTGCTACTTGTGTTTTGGGAGATAGCGCCAGTACTGGAGGAAGCGACGAGTGGTGGTGGTGCTTTAGGGAGTTGAATGAGATTACGTATCTTGGGGAGAGATGGAAACTTGTTGGTGGGGTGTCCGTATTTCTTGCATAACACACAAGGAAGTTGGACATGTGGGGGAAGTGGAGCGGTGGGCTCCTTCTTTTTCCGTCTGCCCCCATCTATAGCAGGGGTGCTAGTGAGAAGGAGTGTGGGTGAGATGGTGGGGGAAAGTATGGGAATATGCATCAGGATTCCTTATGTTTAGGGAGGGAGGGATGGTTGAGGGACCATCTCAAATGGATGTATATACCATACTGGGATTGCCAACACCATGTTAGGAAGGATGAGCGTTGCGGCTACCTGGAAAGATTGTACACCTAGTGGGGGGTAAAATAAAGGGATTTGGGTAATGGCTTGGGGGACTGTCTCCCAAACCAGGATATGGCCCTGGAGGAGGGGAAGATCAGGAATGGGTAGAGATGAACAAGTTTCAGGAGATTCCTGAGGGAGGAGTTCTATGACTAGAGGGACGTCATGGATGAAAGAGGCCTCAGTGGGAGGGAGAGTATCATCAGTTGTCATTCTGTTGGTGGAGACAACACATACTTGTGCTGAGGGATGGATAAGTGGTGGTACTCCATGGTATGTCCCTAGCAAGGATGGGTCCTTAAAAATTACAGGGCCCATCTCGATGAGTAAATAGGCATCTGGATTAGTGTGGACAAAAGGGAGGATGTTGTTGATGTTGGATGAAGGGTTAGGCTCATAATATGATATCTGATCAATGGTAATGATCTTTTCGTTATGGGGAAATATCATGGTTCAGAACACAAAAGAGGCGACTGCCTTCATAGCATACATGTAGCTATGACCAAACAAGATATTGTAGTTGAGTGGGGCATTGATAACCTCAATGTCAATAAGAATAGTTTTCTCCCCAAGTTCAACGGGGACATTTTGGAAGAGCCCCTCAGGAGACAAGGGTCGTCTATTGTAAGCCCTCAGAGTAAAGGCAGATGGTATTAGCTCTGGAGAGCTAAGTTTCTACCATATGGTTTTGGACATGATTCAAGTGGATGCACCTATGTCAATAATGCATCGGTGAACTGTGATATTCTAGATTTTAACTAGTATTTGGAAAGTGACAAGAGCGGGGAGATGGGGTTCTCCAATGTCAAGATCAAATGTGATGAGTTGAGTATCGGCAGGGTCAACTTCCCTCGGAGCGAAAATTAATGACTTCCATTGAGTAGGACAGGTTTGAAGAACTTCTAAGACTGACATGGCAGTGGGGGATTGTGCCAAGTCATCAACCAGACTATAATTGTGGGCTACCCTAGCTTGAGGGTTGTGGACATTCCTTCGCAATGGGATGTGAGGGATGCGAAGAGGTGTTTCAGTATTAGGGCACAAAATCATCAAAGGTGGGCCAGTCATGACTGGGGTGGCCTCCTAGGTAGTGGGATTCGAGTCAGAGGGTGCACTGTATTGATGATTGTGCGTTTGTAGAAGGACTTCTTCCTCACTAGTGAGGAGGATATTTCAATCTGTAGAAGTGCCCGGGTTGTGATATGGTCCTGCCTATGGTGGGGCAAGTTTCATCTCTTGTTGGGTGTTCATCACCCCTTGATGTGGTATGGGTTTTTTCAACACGGTCGGGGGTGGGTGTTGCACATATTGTTGTGGGGCCTTCTAGAGGGAAGGAAGGGCTGGAGGACATGGTCCATTACCATATTCTTTCATCCGTTTGAAGTCTGCAATTTGGGGGCAATGGTGGGTATAATGGCCATACTCACTACAAAGGGAACAAGGGAAGTTTTTCTGAATATTTTTGTTGTTATTCCCTTGGCATTTTTTGTTATTTCCCCCTTGGGGGTTCTGGTTCCCCTGGTTCTGATTGCCCCCTGCAGGCTGGTTCTACTGGGTTTGGTTCTAGTTTCCTCCTGGTCCGAGATTATTATTGTTTCAATTTTTTCCTTTATTTCTGGAATTGTTCGACTGATGGGATGGATTATCCATATTCATCTATTCAAAATTTTGATACTGTTGAATGAGAGAGGATTGAAAAAAATTAACTCTAGCATGTGGTTGTCCTTGTGGTGAAGGAATGGGCTGGGGGGGACTAGGGAATGGAAAGTATGGATTATCCTGTGGTAATGATCCGTAGGATGCATAGGAAGGCATGGTGCTTTCATTATCATTTAGGGTATAAGAAGCAGTGGAGGGGGTACCAAAACTAGATCTGGTTATAGGGCGTATTATGGGTGCTGGTGGTGGTCCACTGGTGGGTGGAGGAATGTTCAAGGGGTATGGTTGTGGAAAAGGGGGGGGATTATAATAAGGGGGTCCACCATATGCTAGTGGATATTGAAGTGTTCCATACATTGATGGTTGTTGGGGATGTGAATTGTGATGTGTAGTGGTACCAATCAATCCATCTGCTGAGTGAGACAACCCAGGTTTGTCCTGGCCAAATGGCATGAGTCTCGGGGCATCAGGTAGTACCATATACAAGTACCCTGACTGTGAGTAAATGAGTTCGAACTGTTGGGCCTTGCTAATGGCTTGTTCTTCAGACTGGGGGAAGGTGGCGGCCACATCTTTGGCAAGGAAGGAAACAAGTGATTTGAGTAACCCATTGAGACATTGTTGTGGAGTAGCTTTAGATTTGCAGAGACTACATCACCGACGCCATTCATGAATGTGGTCAACGATGTGCATGGCATAGGTTTGTTTAAATTTAGAGAGTAGTTCGAGGCCATTGTCATGATGAATTGGTAGTTGAAAGAAGGTCAAGAAGGCTTTGTCCAAGGATTGAAAGGTGACATGGGATCCAGATTTTTCTTCTACATACCACTTAGTTGATGGGCCAGTGAGTGTACGTTGAAATAACCTTAATCGGACGGAATCGTCCGTGATGTTGTTTGAAGAGCACCATAAGTGAAAGGTCATGATATGGTTGGCAGGATCATCTCCCGATTTTCCTTCAAACTTGGGGATGTCTGAAGGGAGTTCGGTAGGAATTGTAGGCCATGTGGGGTTTTGCAATATAGGATCATTGGTGAGTTTAGTAAGATCTAGTATGTTGAGGGAAGCCAAGTATGGCATATGAGGTGGTGGCAGAGGATTAGTTTTGGCCATGGTGTGAGTGTTTTGCATACCTGACCCTTGAGGGGGGCTAGCTGGGTTTGTACTTCTACCCTTAGAAAGAAGTTGCCCCCCTGCTTCCATGTAAAGGAGAGTGTGGGGATGTTTGACCTTGGGAAGTGGACCCAAGCAAAGTGTAACCGAGAAAATATGATCCCAAGAATGTATCACTCATAGGGGTGTGGGGAAGTAGGGCTGATGAGTAGGCAAGACTACGAACTCCCCCTAAAATGGGAGGGAGATTTAGCAAGCATCTGGAATGACGGGGACTCTGTGGGTCCCCTATGATGTCTGACTAGCAAGGTGGATGTGTGAAAATAGTGATGAGAGAAATTAATGAACAAGAGACTTTGTATAACTTGGACCTTCACAATATATCTCACAATCATATGTAATCACAAGAACAACATACATAAATCAAAAGAAGCATACATGTAGGTAGGTGGGTTTTGTTTGCGTAGGAGAACAAAGAAAACAAATGCTCGTTTCCTAAAAGATGTAATGTCCTTCCTCTCAAACAACACTGGACCTTCCAATAGCACTCAACAGTGGGGTCTGAAGCCACCTGAAGAGGAACTAGTGAAGGATGAAGTAATCATTTATAATGAGGGGTAGAGGGTGCATATCCTGAAAGAGATGGAGATATTTCCCAATAGCCACACAAAATCTGATCAAGGTGAAATTGCAGCCCACAATTGCCACCTGGGTAGATGTCCTAAAATTTGGTCACTAGGTACCTCGGTCAAAGTGCGACATTTAGATTTTCATCCTAAGAAATGGGTCACGGGATGGATCTCATCCAAGAGGTGGGTGCCTCAAGGGGGGACGCACAGAACAACTAGGGGTTCTTCACGAGTATCTCCCTGCCTTATGGTGTTAGGAACACTTGACTTGGAGGATTTAAAGTTCCCTTTTTGACAACTTCTATTGTTTGAAGATGTGAGAACTAGATAACGGGGAGTTATTTGGATGCCTATCCCCAAAATCCTACCTAGACTAAAAAAATTCTTTTGGCACCTCCTGTGGAGGAAAACTTAGTGAGTTTTTAGAAAAAATTTAGATGTGGTTGTTTGAGAGATTGGGGGTGTGAGCCAATCTCATTGAAATTAAGTGGGAATGGATAGTTTCGTGAAGAAAAGGGTGGGGTGTTTCAGAATCCCTTTGGAGGAAACTTACTTCAACCTCCACATTTCGAGATGAAAACTATGTGAGTGAGTAGTGACTTTTGTGTGTGAACAAGTGAAAGTGTGCCAATAGTTTTAATAAATTAGGTGTCACCTTGCTGCATGTGGACTTCACTTGGTCCTTACAAGTTTTGATTACCTAATTAACTAAATGTCATTGGTACAAACTTGTAGAATTTTAAAGTCCCTAGCAAACTAGCATGTGGACATGTGGGTCCTTACTATTCCTTTAACTCCCCATTTTTATTTAATCTAAGAAATATTTGAAACTATCCTAAATTGTAGACATGTGGGCATGTATGGGCCCGTTAGAAAACCTTTAAAATTCCCTAGTGATTTAATCTAAGAAAGTAAATTTCAACACTATCCTATCTTTGTAGCATGTGGGCATGTATGGGCCCTTACACTTTTAATATGTGTTTGAAAAATAAACTAAGAGGAGTCCCGAGGGGGTTGTTGTCCTCTCCTAAATTTTTTTTTTTTTTAAGGGAGATGAAATTTTCCTTCAATCTCTTTTTGATTCTCAAGATTGCTTTAGGGCGCGAGAGAAGAGCATACTCAACAATCAATATCCAATTTCTGGTCCCAATGAAATTTTTATATGTGATTTGAAAAATGATTCCAACTTATACTTTTAGTCAAAGCAAGCCATCCATGTGGAAAAATGAAAAACAAAAAGAGGAAAAATAATGATTTTAACCCCTAAGTGCCTATGTTTTTGACTAATCCCTTTATATGGAGAGGGAATGTAAGTGTGGTGCAGATTACAATGTGCATGGAATCAATTTTAAGAAGGCTATGGGCCCTCCACATATCATAACAAGCTTACAATGTGTGTTTTTCTGCACAGGTGTGTGGGTCTCAAACTAGACAGAGGCGTTGTTCTTGCACCTCTTTTGTAAGTTTTAAACCTGCGAAGTAAAGCAATGCATATAGATTCTTAAGCAAGACAAAAATTAATCAATGGCTCATACACAGAGTACACAGAGATTTTATACCGAAAATCCTCAACCGGGAAAACCTTTCTTATATTCATTATATCGAATTTCACCATTCACCATACAGTATATACAATGTTTTTAGGTATTCCATAGATACCAAAACCCTAATCCCTTAATCCGGGATTAATTTACAAATCCGCTAAAAATAGAAAAATCTGCAGTTGTCGTATCTGATGCGCCCACACACACATGCAAATAATATAACACATATACCCAACATTCTCCCACTTGTTGTTTTCTTTTCATCTAGGGGTCCAGGGGATTATATAGTCAACAATCCAGGGCAGCAACGCCCATTGTTTCTCTACACCAGGAGAACTTTTCTGTGCTCACAGACTTTGTCAATGAATCTGCAACATTCTTTAAAGTGTCAACCTTTTCCAGCAACACCTTCTTTTCCTCAACCATGTCTCTCATAAAGTGATACTGAACGTCAATATGCTTTGTCTTCGAATGATAAGCTGGGTTCTTTTCCAGGAATATTGCACTCTGACTGTCACAATCTAATCTCACTGCTTGTTGTACCAACCCAATACCTAAACACAATCTTTGTAACCATACTGCTTCCTTGCTTGCATGAGTGG
>ML779121.1:411121-447041 GCA_009831015.1 Picea engelmannii | reverse complement strand
AGATAGTACTTGAACCATTCAAAAGATGGGCCTTAGACTTTGTAGGACCCATTAACCCCCCATCCAATCAAAAAGTTTACATAGTGGTCTGCATAGATTATATGACCAAATGGGTGGAAGCTAAAGCACTCCATAGAGCGACTGAAGAAGCAGTTCTATATTTCCTATTTGAATACATCTTCGTCAGATTTGGAGTGCCAAGAGAATTAGTTACAGATGGGGGAACTCCTTTCACTTCTCACGGTTTTAAAGCCACCCTTCAAAAATATCATATTCAACATAGAATGACTACAACATACCACCCCCAAGCCAATGGACAGGTGGAAAGCACAAATAAAGTAATAGAATCCATTCTTACAAAAACAGTGAAGGAAAATAGAAAGGACTGGTCTCACAGGCTCCCTAAGGCATTATGGGCCTACAGAACTACCTGGAGAAATACTACAAGATTCTCTCCCTATGAATTAGTTTATGGAAAAAGTGTCGTCTTTCCTGTGGAATTTGAAATCAAAACCTTAAGGACTGCTTTAGCTGTCAACCTTGATTTGACCGATGCACAGACAACCAGGTTGCAACATCTTAATGAATTGGATGAAAAAAGACTAGATGTCATTCACCAGACAACTATGATTCAACAACAAAGGTCAAAATGGCATGACAAAACTATCAAGCATAAGCAATTCCAAAAAGGTAATTGGGCCCTACTGTATGATTTCTGGTTTAAAAAATTTCAAGGGAAACTATGTACAAGATGGATTGGACCTTACGAAGTGGACACTGTTTTCCCCAATGGAACAGTAAGGCTCCTCACAATCGATGACTCTAAAACATCGTTACTTGTAAATGGTCATCGGCTCCATCTGTACCAGCGCCCTATTTCCAAAGAAGATTTTAAGACCACATGTGTGGAAGACTCTCATTACCTCTTTTTAGAGGGGCCTCCTACCCCTCATTGCAATTAATTATTTTTAATTTAATTTCTTTAGTATTAGATTAGATTTCGTTTACTAATAATCCCTGTCAGGAAATAGCATGTTACAATTGATTTTTGCAGATTCTCGATCAAAGAAAAGGCCTACTAAGAAAGGACGATCTTACTTCAAAAAGAGCCAAGCTTCCCCATTGCTGAAACACCACTGTTCAACAACATTTTTCCTTTTCCCCCATTGCTGAAACACCACTGTTACACAAGTTCTCGCCTTTCTTTTCCCATTGCTGAAACACCACTATTCAACAATTTTTCACAGTTTTCCCCATTGCCGAAACACCACTGTTCCACAAGTTCTTGCCTTTCTTTTCCCATTGCTGAAACACCACTGTTCAACAATTTTTCACAGTTTTCCCCATTGCCGAAACACCACTGTTCCGCAATTTTTCACATTTTTCTCCCATTGCTAAAACACCACTATTCAACAATTTTTCACATCTTCCTCATTGTTGAAACACCATTGTTCTGCAATTTCTCCCTTTTTCCCCATTGTTGAAACACCACTATTCAGTAATCTCTCCCTTTTTCCACACTGCTGAAACACCACTGCCTCAACAGTATTCTGCAATATCACTCTTCAGCAAACATTTCTCTATTATTTCCCTGTTGCTCAAACACCAAATTTTCAGCATTCTCTGTCAATAAGCTTTTGTGCTCTCATACTACATTTTGTCCTTCCAGTAAACAAATCCTTGATACAATTCCTCTAACGAATCAAAATTCTCCACCATGGCTACTACAGAACTATTATGGATAGGCACTATATTTTGTTTGAAGTACGAATCAAAAGGTAAAGATGAGGTATGTAAACTTTATATGTAAATACAGTTGAACTATAGTTAATGAGAAGATCCCAACTCATAATTACCACCAATGTAAAATCATTATTTCAGCCGTACTTGAAGGGGGGGGGAAATATCAAAATCTTATGCCATCATTTCACACGAACCAACCACCGTCATTCTTTTTTTTACCATCCTTTCGTTTGTTTCACCACCATTTGCATGCCTTCACCCGAAAAACTCACTCTGCACATAAGCGGTTACTCGACTCTTTGACGTTGCATTTTTACTGAGTTGTTAGCTATGGGAGGCCCTGTTATACGGTACGAACCCACCATGATAGCCCTATTAGAACTCTATCCAGAAGTCTATCAAATTTTTCTGCAAGCAGGATGGCTAGGTTATTTTTAGAGGCTACAGGGATTTGATCAACAATAGGTTCTTCAATTTGCTCAAAATCTCCTGGAAGATCATTCCATTGTTCAAGGGGTTCGGATTCCAGTTATAGAGGAGGATATAGCACAGGTTTTAGGTCTCCCTGCCAATGGCATTCGCTGGTTCATCCACAAACATATCATCCTTAATGCCCAGCAGGATTTCCTCTTGCTAGGGGAACAAATTGAGCCTAAAGGTCGGGGTGTTTGACTCAGCTCGTTGCCGCCTCCATGGCCGAAAGTTACATAATTTGTCAAGCACTATCTTACTTGTGAAGGCCAATACCAGGTAGTCTACCAGTATGATTTTGTCCTGTTGTCTCATTTACGACATGCTAGATTGTTGAACATTCCTTATTATCTACTCGGATGTCTTAAAAATATGTCGCACTACTGTAAAAAGGATAAAAATCTCACCCTTTCCCTCACCCATCATCGCCTCGCTCAACTAATTATCCAAAAGGGTTTTTACCAACAAAACCCTCTCCCAAACAACCCACCTATAGATCCCCAAGAAGCTGTTGAATATCTTGAAAATCTTCAGGAACAATAACCACAAAACCCTCCAGACCCTCCTGAAGCACCTAACAGTCCGCCTACAAATCCAATTAATCCAATTAACCCTCCTACCATACCAAGCCCGCCCCACATCTTACCAGAATCATCCACTCCTATCGTTCATATCCTTAGCGATGATTCTGAACCAGACAACTCTCCTTGTCCCATCACTGAGGAAAAACCCCCACGCAAACGAAAGCAAATTTCTTTCTTTGCGCCCTTTTTACAAAGAAAATGAACAAGGGCATCAACAAGAACAACCACTACTTCCACTGCCCTAGATCCCCAACCCATCCGATTAAAACCCCATACACCTCCAACCTCCCAAATTCCAGAATCTTTACCTATTCCACCCACGGGCATTGAAACACAAGAACCAGAGGCTCAGTGTGTTGCGACATCATCCTTTTCAAATAAAGTAGTTGAAACACAAGAACCAACTACTCATTCAGTAGCTAAAACACAAGAACCAACTACTCATTCAGTAGCTGAAACACAAGAACCAACTACTCATTCAGTAGCTGAAACACAAGAACCAACTACTCATCCAGTAGCTGAAACACAAGAACCAGCTACTCATTCAGTAGCTGAAACACAAGAACCAGCTATAGCTATCACACAAGAACCAGCTACAGCTGAAACAAAAGAACCAGTTGCTGATATCATTACCGAGATACAGGAATCAGATGCCCAGGGTGTTTCAACATTACTTTCTTTACATCAAGAAGCTGAAACACAAGAATCAACTGTCGATCTTGTAGCTGCTCCAAAAGAACTAGCTAGTGCGGCTGTGACTGTTACACAAGAACCAGTCACTCCTCAACCAGAACCAACAATGGCCTCTGTCTTACAAGAAAATGAGTTCCTAAGGTCTGAACTGGAATCCTACAAGCAAGAGCTAGCCATGGCAAAGGAATCCTATGAGAAGGAACTTAAATTGTACACCCTAGATCGCATAGCGACCATGACAGAGGAAAATACAACAGAGAATCTGTGTAGAGAGTATATGTGTAGTCAATGTGGGGAAATCTATTATCAAGAAGGCTACAAAGTAATTCAAATTCCAGTGCCAGGAGCTTCCCCTGCACCTACAACTTATGCAGTCAAAGAAGAACACCCTGTTGTTACACAAGAACTAGCAGGACCTTCCAAAATTAAAACTGAACCCTGGCCTACAACAATTGTCAAATCTGAAGCCCCTGTTTTTGTTAATAAAGTTGTACAAACATTGCCTATTGATGAATCTGACCCTCCTAGACAGATTAATACCCACACCTTTGTGGAACAAGCCACTCAGACCCTACCTCAGCCTATCACTTGTGATGCTGAAACACAAACTCAACCATGGGATGAGCAGGCAATGATTGACAAATGGAAAAAAGAGTCTGTTGTTACACAAGGAAAAAGCCTACAGGAGCATAGACTACTCTATCTAAACCATATCTATTCAAACTGGGAAGCTTTGGAGCAAACACGCCAAGAATCTCGTGCCTATAAGAAACAGAATAAAGAGCTAAAAGGCAAATTTCTCCTGATGTTTGACTTAGCACAAAAGTTGTTGGCTACAAGGAAACCATCCTGCAATTACTCTTTGTTCCTCATGGAACGAATTACATTTTTTTAGATTAAATCAATCAACAAAGGCAGACCCCATGCAGTGTTAAATCCAACAGATTTTGTTAAAACCTTTGCAGAAGCCTCTACTATGGATCAACACCTCCTCTATGAGGTATATTTTCATAATGAGGCCATCCCTGAGAACCAACAGCTTAACCTTAACCCTCTTGTCGGTGACATCCAGATTCAGGCACTCACCTCCTTCCTTAACAATCAGATTATATGGCAAGATGACTTCCTAGCTGCCAAGCATAACGAGGATAACCGCTTTCTCTAGATACATATAGAACCACAAAATGCTGCCACCTTTGTTACAGAGTATTATCAGTTTTTGAAGAAACCAGGGATGACTAAACACATTCGGCAACTACAGACAACAGTGCTTCAGGATTGTCAACAGTTCATTAAATCCACAAATATTGCTACCCTACAAGCAAATAACATGTTTTGGCAACAATCTACTGGGAAAAGACAAGAACACAATCCCTTTAGCCCCACTAATCTTGAGACAACAATCTCCAGGGTACCTAGCTACATTAAGTGTGTTCAGCAATGTGCTGAAAGATGGATAGGTTATTAGTTTCATTTTCCTATCCTGTGGATGCTAGCAGAGAAATCTCAAGTCCATTATAAGTTGCCCAAGAAGGCCGAAACAACATCTTGGCAAAGGCTACAACGCGTTCAAGGATTCAGAGCTCCAACAAACAACACTTTCCACAGCTACTGCTTAAGTAACTTGCACGCTCAGAGTCGGTATCTAGATTCTGATTTAGATTGAAGTTGCTTGAGGACATGCAACATTTTAAGTTTGGGGGGATGTTAGGACCCTACAATGTACCTTTTTGCTCACACATTTTTCTACCATTACATCCTTTTTCCACTCATATTTAAACTTACATTATCACCTTACCCTATCTCTCCAAAGGTATATAACGTCTCTTCTCTTTGCTATATGTTTAATCTGTTTTGCATATAATTTTACATTACTCTCGCACTTAACTGTTGATCAGAAATATATAAGTGCTAAAACAGTTCGAATTGCAGATTAGCATTGCTATTTAAAGGCCCGTTGTTGAAACATTCAAGCACGCAAACCCCGTGGATGAAACAGCCTATGGTCTACGATGCTGAAACAACAACTCAGAAGAAGTTGTTACACTCTCTGTGGTCTACGATGTTGAAACAACAACTCAACTGTTACACTCTCCATGGTCTATGATGCTGAAACAACAACTCACACAAGAAGAAGCTGTTACACTCTCCATGGTCTACGATGCTGAAACAACAATTCACACAAAGTTGTTACACTGACCACAACAGTCGTACCTTGAGCCAAAATTAACCATTGCTGCCGCGTGAGACCACGTTGCTGAAACAGTCAGAACGCAAATCCCATTGCTGAAACAGCCCGCGATTTGTGATGTTGAAACAACATACAACAGCAGTAACAAGAAGATAAATAAAGAAGTTGTTACTCTAGACGCAACAACAACACCTCACTCAACACCTTTTCAACTATTGTAATAGCATTCTGTTACAGGAAACCAGGATATCCTATTCCAGTATAGAGATTTGATCTGACTAAGAATAGGATTCAGAGGCGCACATGTAATTTGATGATAAAATTGTATCGAGGGGATTCTCCTCTTTAAATAAGAGGAAATCATCATTAGAGAGGATCTTCTTCTTGGCTAAGAAAGGATTTACAGAGAAGGACGTGTTTTACTTCAGACATTGTAATATGATACAATTGAGAGATGAATAAAAGATTGTTCTGAGTATTTCTCTCTAGTTCCTTTCGTTTCAGGGGAATCTTGTGAGAAGGGAGGGCCCACCTTCTTCACAAGATTCACCCATTAGCTTTGTAATGTGTTAGTGTTATTTCTGTTCATGCCTTGATTAAATTATGTTTTGTTGAAACACTACTTTACTGAACTCTGTCTTGCTGAAACTCTGATTTACTAGTTGTTACATTGTTTTCATATAATTCATGCTTGGGTAACTGTTAATCATTCTAGTTAGCAATCCTGTTTGGTGAATTTATGAAAGCGTGATAATCAGGGACAGGTGCTGAAGATTCCTACTTGGGGAATAGGGTCTTGTTCTCTGTTAAAAGATAGTTAGCCTTCAGTGTGTGTCAATCATTTCAATTAGCAATGAGTTCATGAAAGTGTGATGATCGGAAACATGTGCTAAAGATTCCTGCTTGGGGAATAGGGTCCTGTTCTTTGTTACAGAATAGTTGGTCTTTCCTTTTGCAGCATCTTGAACAGTTTCTTTCCTAGGTTGTTTTTTTTTAATGTAATCCATGATTCTTTGGATAATTATTTCTTTAAACTTTGAACTCTGCAATAGGTAGGTTTCTTTCCTGTAATTCAAAGTAGAACTTCAGTTTGTTCAAGGCAAAGTGTGATTAATGTATTTTTACTACAACTCTAGATTGCTTTTGAGGTTGAGCATATACAGTGCGTGATTACCTTTGAAATAAACAGACTTCCTTGGGTTGACAATTTATGTAGCACTTGATTGTTTAGTTAAATAAGCAATTATAGTGACCAACATTAGCAAGGTGCCTGGTGACGAATATGTCGACAATCATATCTAGAGAGGTGGTTTCTGAATTTTTGTGCTCGGAGATAGACAAGAAGATCGCCATAACAAGGGTCATTTGAGGGGATAAGAAAAATATGTTCACCAGGGAGGTTGGTATTGACCATTGGATTGATAGTGTCGAAGGGAAAATCCGTGATAAGCTTGGCGAGGATGAGATATTTATTGCTCTTGGGTGTTGAAAATTTGAGATCGTATTCCTGAAGGATGACGATCCATTGAGCAAATTTACCATTAATTTGTTGACGACTGAGCAAGTATTGCATGGGGTTGGAATCTGTGATGACTTTGGTGGTTTGAAGCAGAATGTAATGGCACAGTTTCTAGACTACGAGGACAACTGCGAGGGATAGCTTTTCTTCGTGATTGTACTTCAAGGGTGTTCCTGAAAGGTTTTTACTAATGTAGTAAATCACATGCTCACAGGCATCATCCCCTATTTGGATGAGCACTCCTGCTACTAAAACGGCTGAGGCTGATATGTATAGGAGATAATCACAGTTATAGTCAAGTGGAATAATCAATGGGGCATTGGAGAGAACTGCTTTGAGATCATCAAAACCAGTTTGGGCATGTTTATCCCTTTGAAATGGGATGTCGTGACGAAGTAAGTGAAGGAAGCCATGTGCGCAAGTAGCGTAATCTGGGACAAAACATCGTAAAAAGTTGGCTTTGCCTTGAAGGCTCTGTAGTTGGTGTAAATTCCATGGGGGTGTAATTTCTGTGATGGCTTGGACTTTGAGGGGGTCCATAGTAATGCCACATTAGGAAACTATGAACCCAAGAAGGCGCCCAACAGTGACGGAGAATATGCACTTGAGGGGGTTCAAGCGGATATTGTACTGACGACACCTGTGGAAGATGATTCGTAGATCATCGAGATGCTGAGTGCGTTTCTTAGATTGAGCAGTGAGGTCGTCTAAGCATGCGAGGATGATATGAGCTAGATCATGAAAAACGTATGTCATGGCCCATTGGAAAGTGTTGTTTCCATTCTTGAGGCCGAATGGCATGACACGATACACAAAGGTGCCCCAAGGGGTCGTGAATGTGGTTTTGTACTGATCAGCGGGGTGAATTTGGATTTGGTTGTAACCAGAGAAATCGTCCATGAAGGACAAAGCCTCGTGACTTGTGCAATCATCAATTATTTGGTTGATGAAGGGTGTTGGAAAGTTGTCTTTGGGAGATGCATGATTGAGGTCGCGGAAGTTCGTACAGACATGGATAGTGCCCTATTTTTTGTTAACAGGGACAGGATTGGAGACCCATGACGTATAGGCTATGGGGTAAATGAACCCTACAGCGCGTAGTTTGTCAATCTCAGCTTTGATGGTCGCTGCTTTGGATGGGTGTAGTAGTTGTTGTTTTTGGCATATGGGTGTGATATCAGGCTAGGTGTCTATGCGATGTTAGACAATAGAGGGATCAAGGCCAATCATCTCTATGTATGACCAGACGAAAATGTCTCGGTATTCCTGGAAGAGGGATTTGTAGGCAGTGAGTTCTTCAGGAGAACATGCAGCGCCAATGGTGATTTCCTTGATAATTCTAGATTTGATGGAAATATCTATTTTGATGGTTGGGGATATATTGGCCATATTTCCTTCCTCGAAAGCATCAGGGGCAGGGATAGGGTTATTGAACCAATCTATATGCCATGATGGGAGAAAATATTTGGTTTCAACTACGTATATGGGGTTTTGGTTAGGAGGCGTGAAGGCTTTGTGTGAAATAAAGAGTGCTTTGTGGTGTAGCGTGTCCCATGGGCAATCGGGGGTAGTTAACTCCTCAAGGATATCTTCATCACAATGAAACTGGCGTGAATATAGGGGATCGAGAGGAGTGACCTCGGTGACTGTCACTATGGCATTGTCTCCTTCTAATAAAGAAGTAGGGGAATTGATGGAGGGGGATTGCGATGGTTCGCTCGACATAAACCAAATATCCAGATATTGTGGGTTAAAAATGGTAGTCGGGCATAGAATTTTCGTGGGGAAATGTATTGGAGAATAAGCGGGATTTGGGGGTAACTCCTCATATAAATCATCTAGGAACCATGGAGGAGAAGGGAGTGCCTCAGGTTCTGGTGGGAAGATATGAACCATATCAATTGATGGGGTAAGGGTATTTATCGGGTCTATTGGAGGGGAGGTATGATTTTGAATAGGGGCTAGTTGACGACGCTTGTATTTAATGATCATAGGACATTGATATGTGAAATGATCAAGTGATTCGCATAGAGAGCAAGGACACATCATGCGTCTGTTGACTGAGGTTGTGACATAATGGATGTTGGTGGCAGGAATTGGGGTGGGTGTTTGCTGAAAGATCTAGCATACAGTTGTTAGTGTCTATCAAAATTGAGGTAATGCTAGATAGTAGTGTGTGTAATGGCCATATTCTGAACAGATGGTGCATGTGAATTTGGTTCACAGTCCTTTGTTACTTGTGTTCTGTGAGATAACGACAATACTAGAGGAAGCGATGAGCGATGGTGGTGCTCGAGGGAGTTGGATGATATTACGTAACTCAGGGAGAGATGGGCATTTGTTGGTGGGGTGTTCATATTTCTTGCATAGCACACGAGGAGGTTGGATGCGTGGGGAAGTGGAGCTATGGGATCCTTCTTCTTTCGCCTGCCCCCATCTATAGTAGGGGGGTTAGTGAGTGGGGGTGTAGGGGGTATGGTGGGAGTGAGTATGGGAATCTGCATTGGGATTCCTTCTATTTGGGGAGGGAGGGATGGTTGAGGAACCATCTCAGGTGGATGTAAATACCAAACTGGGATTGACATAACCATATTAGGAAGGGTAAGCATTGCAGTGACCTGGAAAGATTGTACACCTGGTGGGGGGTAAAAGAAAGGGATTTGGGTAATGTCTTGGGAGACTGTTTCCCAAACCGAGATCTGGCCTTGGGGAAGATCAGGAACGGGTCAAGCTGAATTAGTTCCAAGGGATTCCTGAGGGAGAATTTCTGTGACTAGTGGGACGTTAGGGATGAAAGAGGCCTTAGTGGGAGGGAGGTTAGTTTCAGTTGTCGTTCCGTTGGAGGATACAACACGTACTTATGCTGAGGGATGGAGGAGTGGTGATGCTCCGTGGTAGGTCCCTAGAAAGGATGGGTCCTTGAAGATTCTGGGGGCCATCTCAATGAGTGGATAGGCATCAGGATTAGTGTGGATAAAAGGGAGGATGTTATCAATGTTGGATGAAGGGTTAGGCTCGTAATGTGATACTTGATCGATGGTAATGATCTTTCCATTATGGGGAAACATCATGGTTCAGAACACAGAAGAGGCGACAGCCTTCATAGCATACATGTAGCTATGACCAAACAAGATATTGTAGTCGAGCGGGGCATCGATAACCTCAATGTCAATCAAAACGGTTTTTCCCCCAAGCTCTACAGGGACATTTTGGAAGAGTCCTTCATGGGATGAGGGTCTTCCATCGTAGGCTCTTAAGGTAATGGCATAAGGTATGAGTTCTAGGGAACCGAGTTTCTGCCATATGGATTTGGACATGATATAGGTGGATGTGCGTTCATCAATGATGCATCGGTGAACTATAATGTTTCGAATTTTTACAGGGATTTGAAAAGCAATAAGAGCGGGGAGGCGAGGTTCTCCATTGTTGAGGTCAAATGTGATGAGTCGAGTATCGACAGGGTCAACTGCTCCCAGGGTGGAAAGTAAGGACTTTCGCTGGGTGGGACAAGTTTGAAGGACCTCTAAGACTGACATGGCAGTCGGAGATTGTGTCAAGTCATCAAACAAACTGTAATTATGAGCTTCGCTAGCTTGAGGATTGAGGACATTCCTGTGCAATGAGATATGAGGAATACAAAGGGGGGTTTCAGTATTAGGGATAGGAATTATGAAAGGGGGTCCAGTTGTGACTGGAATTGCTTCTGAGGTGGTGGGAGAATATTTAGGAGGTGTGCTATACTAACAACTGTGCATTTGCAGAAGGACTTCTTCATAACTAGTAAGGAGGATAGCGTGATTGACGGGGGTGCCCATATTGGGATATTGTCCCAACTATGGTGGGGTAGGATGCATGTCTGGTTGGGTATTTATCACCCCTTGGTGTGGGATGGGGTTTTGTAGTACAACTGGGGGGGGTTGCTTCACATATGGTTGTGGAGTCTGCTGAGGTGCAGGTGGTGCTGAGGGACATGGTCCATTCAAAGAATCTTTCATCTGCTTAAAGTCAGCGATTTGGGGGCAATGGTGAGTATAGTGACCAAACTCACCGCAAAGGGCACAAGGGAAGGTGGTCTTAACATTGTTGTTGTTCCTTCCTTGACATTTGTTGTTGTTTCCCCCTTGGGGGTTTTGATTCCCCTGGTTTTGGTTTCCCCCGATAGACTGGTTCTGCTAGGGTTGGTTCTGGTTTCCTCCTGGTCCCGGATTATTATTGTTTTGATTTTTTCCTTTCTTTCTGGTATTGTTCGATTGATGGGGTGGATTTGTTGTGTTCAACTGTTCAAAATTTTGATATTGCTAAATGGGAGAGGGTTGAAAAAAATTAACCCCAGCGTGTGGTGGTCCTTGTGGTGGAGCCATAGACTACGGGGGGGCAGAAAATGGAAAGTACAGATTATGTTGAGGCGATGCTCCATAAGGTACATAGGAGGGCATGGTGCTTTCACTAGTTCTTAGGGTATAGGTCGAGGTAGAGGGAGTATCGACACTTGGTTGGATAGGTGGGTGGTTTAGGGGTGTCGGCGGGGATCCAATTATGGGTGGAGGTAGGGAAATAGGGTATGGTTGTTGATAAGGGGGAGGAGGATAATAAGGGATTCCTCCATATGCCAATGGATATTGAGGTGTTCCATACATGGGTGGTTGTTGAGGCGGTGGGTTTTGGTGTGTAGTGTTACCAATCAATCTGTCTGTTGAGTGAGACATCCCAGGTTTGTCTTGGCCAAATGGCACTGGTCTTGGGGCGTTCGAGAGTACCATGTATAGGTATCTAGACTGGGCATAGATGAGTTCGAACTGTTGGGTCTTGCTAATGGATTCTTCTTCATTCTGGGGGAAGGTGGTGGCCACATCTTTGGCAAGGAGGGAAACAAGTGATTTGAGGAACCAATTGAGACACTGTTGGGGGGTAGCGTTAGCTTTGCAGAGGCTATGTCATCGATGCCATTCATGGATGTGGTCGGTAATATGTGTAGAGGTGGTTTGTTTGAAATATGAGAGTAGTTCAAGGCCATTGTCATGACAAATGGGTAATTGAAAGAAGGTCAAAAATGCTTTGTTCAAGGATTCAAAAGTCGCGTGGGACCCATATTTTTCTTTGACATACCATTTGGCGGATGGGCCAGTGAGTGTACATTGAAATAACCTCAATCGGATGGAATCATCCATGATGTTGTTCGAAGAACACCATAGGTGAAATGTCATGATATGTTTGGCAAGTTCATCTCCTACTTTTCCTTCAAACTTGGGGATGTCTGAAAGGATTTTGGTAGGCATTGCAGGCCATGTGGGGTTGTGCAATATGGGATCATTGGTGAGTTTAGTCAAATTCAGTATGTTGAGGGAAGCTAAATATGGCATATGGGGTAGTGGCGTAGGATTAGTTCTGGCCATAGTGTGAGTGTTCTGAGTACCAGACCCTTGGAGGGGATTGGGTGGGTTTGTACTTCCCCCTTGAGAGAAATTTTCCCCCCCGCTTCCATGTAAAGGAGAGTGAGTGGAAGGTGGACCTTGGGAATTGGACCCAAGTAAGGTGGAACCAGGAAAAGCTGATCCCAATACAATGGCATTCATAGGAGTGTGAGAAGGTGGAGCCGATGAGTTGGCAAGACTAGGAACTCCTCCTAGAATAGGAGGGAGATTTAGCAAGTGTCTGGAACGACGGGGGTTCTGTGGGTCCCTTATGATGTTTGACTAGCTGAGTGAATGTGTGTGAATGGTGGTGAGAGCAATAAATAAACAAGAGCCTTTGCTGCAATTTTTGAACTTTACACGATATATATCCGAATCAAATGTAATGAGAAGGGCATCATACATAAAGTGTTTTGATAAAGAAGCATATATGTGGATATGTGGATTTTGTCCGCATGGGGGAACAAAGAAAAAAAATCCTCATGTCCTAAAAGACGTAACGTCCTTCCTCTCAAAATAGCACTAGACCTTCCAATAGCACTCGACAGTGGGGTCTAAAGCCACCGGAAGAGAAACTAGTGAAGGATGAAGCAATCAGTTATAATGAGGGGTAGAGAGGGAATATCCCAAAAGAACTAGAAATATTTCCAAATAGCCACACAAAATCCGATCAAGGTGCAATTGCAGACCACAATTGCCACCTGGGTAGATGTCCTAAAATTTGGTCACTAGGTACCTCGGTCAAAGTGTGACATTTAGATTTTAGGCCTTAGAAATGGGTCATGGGTTGGATCTCGTCCAAGAGGTGGGTGCCTCAAGGGGGGATGCACAGAACAATCAGACCTCGGCCTTCAACCCTTCATAGGTATATCCCTGCCTTATGGTGTTAGGAACACTTGATTTGGAGGATTTAAAGTTCAATATTTGACAACTTCTATTGTTTTGAAAATGTGAGAACCAGATAACGGGGATATATTTGGATACCTATCCCTGAAATCCTACCTAGACTAAAATATTTCTTTTGGCACCTCTTGTGGAGGAAAAATTAGTGAGTTTTTAGAAAAAATTTATATGTGGTTGTTTGAGAGATTGGGGGTGTGATCCAATCTCATTGAAATTAAGTGGGAGTGGATAGTTTCATCAAGAAAAGGGTGGGGTGTTTTGGAATCCCTCTGGAGGAAACTTACTTCAACCTCCACGTTTTGAGATGAAAACTATGTGAGTGAGAAGTGACTTTTGTGTGTGAATGAGTGAAAGTGTGCCAATTTTTTAATGAATTAGGTGTCACCTTGCTGCATGTGGACTTCACTTGGTCCTTACAAGTCTTTGATTACCTATTTAAGTAAATGTCATTGGTACAACCTTGCAGAATTCAAAAGTTCCTAGGAAGCTAGCATGTGGACATGTGGGTCCTTTACTATTCCTTTAACTCCCTAATGTGATTTAATCTAAGAAATCTTTGAAACTATCCTAGATTGTGATCATGTGGGCATGTATGGGCCCATTACAAAACCTTTAAGCTTCCCTAGTGATTTAATCTAAGAAAGTAAATTTCAACACTATCCTATCTTTGTATCATGTGGGCATGTATGGGCCCATTACAATCTTGATATGTGTTTGAAAAATAAACTAAGTGGAGTCTCGAGGGGGCCATTGTCCTCTCCTAAATATTTTATCTTTTTAAGGGAGATGAAATTGTCTTTCAACCTCTTTCTGATTCTCAAGATCACTTTGGAGCACGAGAGAAGAAATTACTCAAYGTTTGATATCCAACTTCTAGTCCCAATTCAAGTTTTATATGTGATATAGAATGATTCCAACTTTTAGTCAAAGCAAGCCATCCATGTGGCGAAATAAAAAACAAAAAAGAGGAAAATAATGATTTTTAACTCCTAAGTGCCTATGTGTTTTGACTAATCCCTTTATATGAGAGGGAATGTAAGTGTGGTGTAGATTACAACATGCATGGAATCATCTTTAAGAAGGCTATGGGCCTTCAACAGATCATAAAAAAGCTTACAATGTGTACATTTTTGCACAGGTGCGCGGATTTCAGACTAAATAGAGGCGCTCTGAGTGCCAATGCATGAACTGAAAAAGAATTTTGAGTGAATGTGCGTGGAGGGAACTGAGTAATGCAGTGATTTTGGCACACGTGCCCACGATCCACGACTGTGGGCCAATAAACCTGTGCATAACTATCACACGGCCGTGAAGAAAATTCAGGATGGAATTATCTCAATTCAACTTTAAATTTGATGTTTTGTAGGTCGGCATGGGCCGTTTATGGTACCTGCAGGTTAAATAAGTAAAAAGAAGAGATAAAATAACCCAAATGGGGTAGGAAATTGATACCTTTCCCTAGTGGAGTCACCAATCTATTGCGCCTTTTTTGTCACCTAAATGAGAAAAACAGAGGTGCTTACAAGCTTAGTTGGGTTAGCTAAGCAAGACAATAGTAAAGGAAAGGGTTAGAATAATAAACATAAAAGACTAAGCTAAGAATTAAACTAGGAAGGGAAAAAACAATTAAACTATTGTGCATAAGGACATAATAACAAGAAACAAACAAGACTCATGTCACCAATAGAAAGGATTGTGTTAGTGAAAAGAAAACACCAAAGAGAAAGGGGACTTTGGGTCCCTTCTTCCTCCAAGGGAGGGCTCTTGGACCCCCAAGATTGAGCTCTTCTTACAACTTGAAAACTTGAAACAAATGGTGAAAGAATCCCAAGCTAACCCACTCAAAAGGTGATGTGGATTGCCCAAATGGAATGGTGCTAGTATGCTCTTGATGAGAAAAGAGGTTTCCCCAAGAGAATAGAAACAACATAACCTTGCAAATGAATTCCTTGAAGATGTAGTGCACCCATGGCCTTGTTTTATAACACCACTTTGAGGTATTGTGCAACTAGCTTTTAGTGTGAAAAGGGGTTGTTTAGGGCACCTTTAGGTCTTTGACCAGCCACCCAGCCAGATCCAGCCAAGATTTGGATGTCAAATCAACTTGGAAGCTGAACCAGAAGTGGGTGGGAGGCCGACCAACATCATAAATGCGTCATTCTTAGGTGTGCGCATATTTTAGCATCCACAGTTGCGCATGTGTGTTTTTCCTGCATTTCTTGATGGCGCATGTGCGTGCGTGCCCTATATAGTCATAGTGCATCCTGATTTTATAACTGATTGGATAGTTTTGGACCTTTTGGAAATGTTTTTTTGGTAATTTAGGTCCATGGGTGAACTAATAGTTGTTTGAAGATGTTGGATTCTTGTAACCATTTGCAAACGAAATTTTAGTGATAACAACTATGAGCGCAAATGCACAAACTGAAAGCCATTTATGGACATAGGTGCGTAGAAGGCGCTGAGAAATATAGTGGTTTTGGCCCACATGCGTTGAAGACGCGCATGTTGGTTAAAACATGCGTGCACTATTTGTTACATGGCCGTGAAGAAAATTTCGGATGAAATTCTCTTTGCTCAGCTTTGAACTTGGCTTTTTGTAGGTCGTCTTGGGCCGATTATGATCCCTACAAGTTAAAGAAACAAAAAGAAGAGCTAAAATATCCCAAATGGGGTAGGAAATTGATACATTTCCCCAACGGAGTCACCAATATGTTGCACCTCTTTTGTCACCTAAATGAGAAAAATAGGGGTGCTTACAAGCCCAGTTGGGTCAGCTAGGCAAGACAACAGTAGAGGAAAGAGTTAGAAGTGTAATGAATAAAAGATGAGAAAATAATTAAAATTATAAGTTATGTGGGACAAAAGTTATGTGGGACAAGTTGATAAGTAGTTATGAAGGTAATGAAAAGGTGAAAGATGCAAAACTTCATACTCACGGACTGAAATTTGAGCAGTTAAAGATGGATGAAGACGAAACTATCAATAAGTATTTCTTATGTATAGAATAACTTGTCAACACTATGAAAGGCCTAGGTGAAACGATAGATGAATATTTTCTAGTCCAAAACATATTAAGATCTCTTCTTGATAGATTTAACTCAAAGGTCTCTTCTATAGAGGAAATAGCTGATCTCAAATGTTGACACTAGATCAACTTGTTGGAACCCTAACTGCTTATGAAATGAGAATCACCAAAGGTAAATCCACTAAAAGAGAGGCATCTTTTAAAGTAAATAAAAACACAGACTCTGATATAGATGAGATTGAACGAAATTTTGTGAGAAGACTGAAGAAAGGATTAGGAAAATACAAAGGTAAATTGCCCTTCAAATGTTTCAACTATGGTAATATAGGTCATTTTTCATCTAAGTGTCCTCACAAAATAAAGGATCAGTCATATGATGATGAAGAGAAGCACAAACACAAGAAGCTATATAAAGAAAATAATTTTAAGAAGAAAATCCTTTGTGTAAACAATGATGATGATCCCTCAGATGATGAAAGCAGCGAGTCTTCTATTAAAGATAAAACAAATGATATCATGCTAATAGATTTAGAATTTATAAATAGTGAAGATACATGAAGTGAGTAGTGAGTTCACTAATTGTGAAGTAGTAGTAGATATTGAAGGAGAACTTGTCAGTGCCATGGAAGAGATTGATAGACTTGGAGAAAGAAAAACAAAACAAAAACACTTATTGCTCAGGTATGAGAAAACATGCAATGAACCATCTGAATAAATTGCTATGTTGAAGGTTAAGTTACAAGAAGCTAAGAAGATTGAAGACATCCTCAAACAATAATTGAAGGAAGCCAAAACAAAAGGTGAAAAATTGGAAGCTGAAGTAGTGACTGTCAGAAAAGATCTATAGAAATTCCAGGCCTTATATCATCATAATCTGATAAGTATTAAAGCCTCAAAATTATTAGCCTCCATTCTGAATCAACAAAGGAATTCAAAGTTGAAAATTGGTTTGGGTTATGAAGATGGATCAAGTAGTGGTCAGCCAAGCAACAAAGAATCCATCAAGTTTTTCAAATATACAACCATTGACAACAACAAACATGCAAAAACAAAGGAACAAAATCAACCGCCAAGGAGGAGTGAAGGAAAATATACCATAACTGAATCTATAGAGCAAAGAAATAATACACCCTCTGCTCAAGGAAATCATCAGCATGGAAGAAATCATCCTGCTCAAAGAAGACAACCATTTTCCAGGTACAATTTTTTTTTCTATGGATATTGTTTTTACTGCTCTAACTTTGGACACAAAGTTGTAAATTGTTCTTTAAGATTTAGACATGAGCAATCAAGACAACCAAGGAATAAATATCTTCCACAAGAAGGAATGAGACACCCAAGTAACAAACAACCACAAACTGCAAATCATGTGATGGCTAGGAAAAGGATGCATATTAAACATAAAAATCATTATGCTCCTTTATTCAATGAACCAGAATGTTACATATGCCATAATTATGGACATAAAGTTGCAGATTGTCGCTCAAAAAAACTATAAGCCAAATCCAAATCATAGAGATGAAAACGTCAAGGTTTGGAAGAAGAATGAAGATAACAAGTGTGTATTACTATTGTCAGCTCAAAGACAAAAGACCCCTAGTATATTGACAGCGGATGCTCCAGTCATATGATAGGTGAAAAAAGTAAGTTCCTATTACTCAAAGACAATAAATTAGGGAGTGTGACCTTTGGAAATGATGCTCTAGGAAAGACCAGAGGTAAAGGTCTATTAATATTAAGTAATGGAAGAATTAAAGCTCAAGATGTATTATTTGTTGATGGTTTAAAGAATAATCTTCTTAGTGTCAGTCAGATATGTGACAGAGGATGTGAAGTCACTTTCACTACCAAGAATTTTAAAATAAAGACAGTAAAAAAAGGAGAGTTGATTGCAAAAGGGGTTAGAACTGAAAACAATGTATATGTTCTGAAGGAAGATAAGGAGAACTGTCATTTTAAAAAATTTGATGAAAGTTGATTATGGAACATAAGGCTTGGACACCTGAATTTTGATCATATTGTCAAACTGAATAATGAAGGCGCTGTGAAAGACCTTCCAAGAATATTTAAGCCTAATAACTATGTATGTGAATCTTGTCAAATGGGGAAGCTGAATCATGCTTAATTCAAATCAAAGAGTTTCACATCTTCAGAGAAACCACTTCAAATTGTTCATATGGATCTGTGTGGACCATCATGAAAGGAAGGAACTAGAGGAGAACGTTACTTTATGCTAGTCATTTATGACTTCTCCAGACTTACGTGGGTTGCCTTTCTAAGAGAAAAATATGATGCATTTGAGAAGTTCAAAAAGTTTAAGGCGTTAGCTGAGAATCAGATAGGAAGGAAGTTAAAAGCAATTTGCTTAGACAGGGGAGGAGAATTTATGTCAAGAGATTTCAAATAATTTTGTGACAGACATGGAATTAAAAGAGAATATATTATTCCAGGTACTCCTAAACAAAATGGAGTTGTGGAACGCCAAAATAGATCAGTTCAGTAGATGGCAAGGGCTATGATGAGTGAAAGGGACATTTCACAATCCTTCTGGGTGGAGGTTGTTCACACGACTGTTCATATTCTAAACAAAGCACATCTAAGGCCGAACAGTGAGAAAAATCCATATGAGTTTTGGTTTGGTCTACCTGCATCAATCAAGCACTTCAAAGTATTTGGAAGTAAATGCTACATCAAGATAATGATGATCATCTGGTAAAATTTGATAGTAGATATGATGAAGGTATATTCTTAGGATATGCAATGGACAGTAAAGGATACAGATGCTTTAACAAAAGAATGCATAAATTAGTAGATTGTATTGATGTTCGAATTGATGAAGAATATCCTGTAAAAGATCAACAAAGAATAAGCACTAATCCAGGGGAAAAATATGATGAGAATAATGAAAATTAAGAACCACAAATCTCAGATTCATAAGAAGATGATGAATCATGTGGAGAAGAGATACCCAGACAAGAAGAGTTAGGACAACAATCAACATCAAATCCTTCCTCTATAA
This sequence comes from Picea engelmannii, assembly GCA_009831015.1. Classification (NCBI taxonomy): domain Eukaryota; kingdom Viridiplantae; phylum Streptophyta; class Pinopsida; order Pinales; family Pinaceae; genus Picea; species Picea engelmannii. Next base: position 427,479 of record ML779121.1, on the reverse strand, counting down.
TTACTCAAAATAATCATCCTGAAAGTCAGATAATTGGTGAGAAAGACAAAGGTGTACAAACCAGTAGAAGGACAATCAGAGACACCGAGAAATCACATATAGCCTTCATATCCATGGTGGAACCCAAGAAATTTAATGAATCCAGTAAAGACGTAAATTGGTTAAAATCAATGAATGAGGAATTGGACCAGATTGAAAAGAATGTCACTTGGCAACTCGTTCCTAGGCCAACAAATAAAAATGTAATAGGATCCAAATGGGTCTACAAAAATAAGATGAATGAGAAAGGAAATATTGTAAGAAATAAGGATAGATTGGTTTGCAAAATATATACTCAAATAGAAGGACTGGAATTTGATGAAAAATTTGCACCCGTAGCAAGATTAGAAGCTATTAGAATGTTTCTTGCCTATGCTTGTCATAATCAGTTTAAATTCTATGAAATGGATGTCAAGTCAGATTTTCTAAATGGAGATCTAAAAGAAGTCTATATGGAACAACTAGAGGGTTTCCAACTGTCAAATAACCCTAACTTTGTCTACGAGTTGAAGAAATCCTTATATGGGTTGAAACAAGATCCTTGCGCCTGGTATTACAGACTCGATAAATATCTTCAAGACAAAGGGTTCAAGAGAGGAACAATTGACATCAATATATATATCAAAACAGAGGGTAATGATTTTCTCATTGTGTTGGTGTATGTATATGAGATCATCTTCAGAAGCAATAATGATTCAATGGTACAATGGTTTGCTTCTTCCATGCAGTCTGAATTTGAAATGTCTATGATAAGGGAACTATCATTTTTTCTTAGTCTTCAAATTACTCAAAGGTCTAAAGGAATATTTATTTCTCAGGAGAAATATCTAAGAGAAATGTTGAAAAAGTTTCAAATGGAAGATTCTACAGCTACAAGCACACCTATGGTCATTGGATGCAAGTTAAGCAAGGATGATGATTCACCTAATGTTGATAAGAGTTCTTATAGGTCTATGATAGGCAGCCTATTCTACATCACAACATCCCGTTGAGACATAATGCATGTTGTTGGAATGGTAGGAAGGTACTAGGATGCACCTAAACAGAGTCATTTGTTAGCTCTCAAAAGAATATTCAGATACTTGAAAGGAACAATGAACTATGGCCTATCGTATCATAGGAATAAGAATTTTCAACTATCAGTCTATTCAGATCTTGATTGGGCTAATTTCATGGATGAAAGGAAAAGAACGAGTGGAGGTCCATTCTTCTTAGGAGATTCCCTTATAGCATGGTTGAGAAAGAAGCAAGGTTCCATTTCCTTATCAACTACAAAATTTGAATACATTACAATTGCAACTTGTTGTACCCAAGTATTGTGGATGATTCATACACTTGCAGACTTGGAGGTAAAATATACTGCATCGATCCCAATTCATTGTGATAATACTAGTGCAATTAGTGTGTCAAAGAATCATGTATTTCACTCCAAGACTAAGCATATACCCATAAAGTGACTCTTCTTGAGGGAACATGTGACCAACACTGTTGTTTCTTTGCATTATATTCCATCCAAAGATCATATTGTTGATATCGTCACTAAACCGCTTGCAAAAGCTTAGTTTGAGTATCTACGCCAAAAGTTGGGTGTGATCCCATTATCAAGATAAATAGTCTATCTGATCAGGGGAAGAGTTCTCCTAGTATATCTGATCAGGGGAGCACAAAGTCACTCTCTATTTTCTTTGACATTGATGTCAAAGGGGGAGAAAAAGGTGTTGTTTGTATGCTACAGTTGGAGTTCTAAGCAAAATAGTGCAGCCTTTCAGGGTTTCCATCAATGCCAAAGGGGGATATTGTTGGGATGTTTACAAGAATATTTTTCTTATCATTGATGGCAAGAACAACATCTAACCAAACCTCGAGAGAGAAAAAGATGAGAAATCTCATAAGAGATAGCATTTTCCAAAAGTGAAGATGAGGTCCAAGAGATGGACTCGCAGGAGGAGAAAAGGTCAAGATCCTTGAACACTTAGAAAACCTTCTAAGTCAAAGAGATCAGAAACTTAGGAGGAAGAGAGACAATGAACGTTTTATAACTTTAGAGTGGAAGGACATGATAAGATGAAAGATTTGAGATCTCGATTATTCGAATCTTCGTCAGTTGTCAGATCAAATTAAGTGGAAGTATAGGATAAGAAAAGATGGAGAACCATTGGATTTAATCCAAGGCAAAGCTGCATCATAGATAGATCGAGTCTTTGATCTAATATCTTGATCAAACGAACATCATTCATTTTAGGTCTAAATATGTGAGCAGGTTACGATCCGAAAAAATCTCACTTCAAGAGTTTCAGTTTGAGATTTGAAATACTCGAAGTCCGGAGAGCCGGAGAGTCGAAGTAAATCTCAACTATCAGATCCAGAGATATTTGTGGTGATGGATCATGAGCTCTGGAGAAATAAATTTGAGAGTTTCAGTTTGATATTTGAAATTCCTGAAGCTAGGAGAGCGGGAGAGACGAAATAAATTCTCGACCATTGGATCATCCAAAGTAGATCTCAGTCGTCAGATCATCCAAAGCAGATATCAAGTGTTAGATTGTTTGAAGTGAATCTGGTCCATCTGATCCAGAATAGACGTGTCAATCGTTGGATCACCTGAAGTATATCTTAGTCTCCATATCATCCGAAGCATATATAAAGCGTTAGATCGTCCGAAGTGAATCTGGCCTATTTGATCCAGAAAAGGCATGTCGACCGTTAGATCACTTGAAGTAGATCTCAGTCGTCAGATTGTCCGAAGAATATCTCAAGCGTCAGATCGTCCGAAGTAAATATGGGCCATTTGATCCAGAAAATACGTGGCGTAATCCTATGGACTCTGGGTAAATACTCGAAGTAAGCCTCAAGCATCTGATCCAAGAGGACACTTGGCAGTAATCCACATACTTTGAGGGGAAGTAAAGTTTGAGACTTTGGATTTTAGAAGTCCAGAGACCTGAAGGAGATCTTGACCGTTGATCGAGAAATAGGCCGCAAAACCATCGATCTGGTTGAAAGGTCAAATTCCCAAAGTAGAGGCAAAGCCATCGATTGAGAAGGACATGTGTCCGGATATCATCGACTTCGAAAGATTGACATACTGAGAAAAGTAGGGTTTGATATTTGAAACTCCCGGAGCCCGGATCACAAAGTAAACCACAGTCGTTGATTTAGGAAGGTTATATATGATCCACAGAACTTGGGAGGATAGATTTGAACTGTCAGTTTGGGATCACCGTCAAGATCATGAGATTGACGGTCCCGTCACATTGCGGGGATTAAAGGTGTGAGAAATTTAATAATTTAACGATGGGCTGCAATCAAAACCATGATTTTGGAGAAAGGACACATGGAGGCTTGAGGTAAATTGTGGGGCGAAAGGAAGTTTGATTTCAAACCACCTTTGTTTGCACCCGCAATCGCATGGTCACATGAGATCATTTCCCAAGGTCATATCGAGAACAAAGCTAGTGCTCGCTAGGCATAATTTTAGAAGTTGAGAGATTCAGGGTTGGCTCACATCCAAAGATGTGAAATGTGAAGTGCCAAAGTACTTGGCCCGAAGTCACCGCCGATGGTCACATGAAGGAAGGGGCTTAGAAGCCAAAGAAGCCAAAAATGATTGGCTGTGATTGACAGAGAAGATGAAGAGTTGCGACTACCAAAGAAGCCAAAGAATATTTGGATAACAACCACTGATGATGAACAAATTTAGTATAACCACCAGAGAAGATGAAGAGTTGTGATGATGATCTGGTAGAGGATTTGGGTGAGAAAGACATGCAGAATAGAGAAGACTGTGTGTGCTTTTTTCGTGAGTTATGCATGTGGGTAGAATGTGACCGTGTATAGGACCTAAACTAGAGATCATAGGTGCAGCATATAGCATGCAGATACAACATGGAGTATAAAGGAATAAGAGAATATGAACATAGGAATACGAGTGCGCAACATGATAAATAACATAGTATATAAGTGGAACATAGTAGTAGAAGTTGGTAGAGGTAGAGGAGACATGGAGCTGTAACAAACCATATCAGAGACATAGAAAGTAAGTAAAGTTTTGTAAGATTCAATCAGGGTGGTAGGGTGGTTCTAGGGAGGATTGCAGTCCTATAAATTCTAGTTGGTTCTAGAATATATTCTTTGAGTTGGTGATTCCATCTAGTGGATGCTAGAGAAACCTAGGAGTTGGTGCTTCCATCTAGTTCATGCTAGAGAAATCTGAGAGTTGGTTCTCTTTGTAAGTTTTAGATTGCTATCAGAGTTTGTAGCCTCATATTTGAGTTGGATCTCAAACACTGTGATGTACATGAGAGTTGGAGCTTGATTGACATCCTAAGAAGAAGAGGTTTTCACCCTTATGGGTTTCCTCATGAAAATCAGTGTCTCTATGTATTCTATGTGATTGATCAAATATTGTATATATATGCATGTTAATTTATTAGAAACACATTAAATAATAATCTAGAAAGAATCATAAAAATAACAGGAAAATTTTCAAGCTTATATACATAATTGATTCACCCCCCCCATCTTAGTTATATTTCCAACAACCTTACACATACCAGATGTGATCCATACTCCTCCTTCGTGATCCCTTTTATAGATTTTCCTTAGTGATTAGTTTCCCAACCCCTCATTATATTATTTTTATTAATTTAATTAGGACAACCCTCCCCCGTACACATGTCACCCGATCCCTTAGTTGCACCAGAAAATCAATTTATTAATTAATTAAATTTTCCTATTTCCCTCACCCACCTAAAAGCATTCCTAAAAATGCTCCTCGGTGTCCCTTTATTCCCTTACATTTCTTAAATGACTTACACCTTACTTTAAGCTTAGTTGAGTTCACAAAATGAAAGTTCCAAACGCTAGATTCCCTACTAAGTTAGACATTCCCCTTTTTCTTTAAGTTTCCCCTTTTCTTTGAGTTTCCCTTTTTCTTTAAGTTTCCCCTTTTTATAAATAAGTTCAGAATTAGCAAGTTTAGAAAAAAACAACCATTTACCCCTTTTAATAATTAAACCTTCATTAAAATGTTTACTTTACTTATTAATGCTTGAATTTTATTTACCCCCTTCTTGTTACATGTCTAATTTGTTTTTTTTGTTAAAAGGTTCTACTTAGACCTAGGTTTTAGATTCACTAGGCTTGGAGATAGTTCTTAAGTGAAAATTTGTTATTAAACTTTACTCATCACATCATTCATTTTAAGGACGACCAGGTCTTAAGGAGGCATATTTTTCTAGGCACTAGGTTTATTAACTTACCATGGTTAAAATCACGACGTGCCCTTCAGGATGCACTATGTGCTCCAAGGATGTCACTCCATTTTATTTTTGCGATGTGCCCTTCAATATGCACTACGTTCTCCAAGGGTGCCACTCACCTCTTGAGTAAATTTGGTACACGTAAAACCCTTGGAGTCAATACTTCGTCGAGTGATCTTGTGGGAGACTAAGGGACTCTAAGGAATAAGAAACATACCTTATTGTGCGCCCCTTAGAATCATCATGAGCGACTATCACAATATTCTCTCATGACATCGCGGGTCTCTCGAAATAGTTAATTGTTAACCTACAGTTCGAGCCACTGTGGGAGTGATAGTAGGCTGTGGTAGGGATGCTGCCACACCTCTCCCTCAATGTCTCTGGTTATCGTGCATGACCCCTTTACTCCAAATGTGAGTCTGGTCAGCAAGATACCACCATCCTACATTCATCAACAAAACATGTCAATGATAACAATCAACATCATAATATCTATTCATATGTCACATCTATAATATCAAAGCATTCAAACATAACAATCCACTCCCTGACTTGATCCAGAGTCCAAGGATATCCATCGATGTTGTCGGCATCCTCTAACATCTAGAGTCCTGCACACTCAGGAGAACCCAATCAATAACACATGTCGATATAAATGTAGCAAAATAACATAACATCAAATCCACAATATCTCATAGGCATAATCAAAACAGAAAAAAGTGTAACGAACCGGATCACTTGCATGTAAGTGTCCTCAAAGAATAAGTTTGATGAGTGTGCGCAAGAGTGGGATGTTACATGTATGCTCAAATACAAGTGGATGTGGTAGAGGAGCATTGTGTTTTAACACCTTTTTAAATCTCACCACTATGGAAAATTTATTTACAATCCTTGCATGTACCTTATGCCCAATATTTGTATTGAATATGGATCCCTCGCCCACATTAAATCCATGTTGTAGAAGATCTACCTTGTCTCCAATAGAAAATGCAGAAGAAACATTCTCACGTATACACCAAATTAAAGAAACTTATTATTTTCTCTAATAAAACATTTAGTATACTATGAATAAAACTTAACACATGCTTTAGGATTTTGATTTACCTATGTTGTATCTAAAATCCATTACCTTCCATGGATGTATGTCCCCTTCATCAACGTATTCCATAATCAAATGTGGTTGAGTGACACCAATTATGAAAACTGTAACATAGCCTGCATTAACATTTTCTCTACCATAATAAGTTCCAATCTCTATAGATTCAACCCTTTCTAACCCAATAAATATACCATTAATTAGGAGGTCAACATAGTCCCATTTTGTCAAAATTATATTTTCCATTTTAAGTCTTGTGAATTCTATAACACACAATTGAATTTTAATTTGTAATTAAGGTTAAACCGTGTGAAGTGTTCTCTTATATTTTAGTAAAAACACAACCTTCAAAAAATAAATATAGTTGTAATAATAAAAAATGGTATAGTATCCATTTTGTACACAGTGAAACACTATTCCCCACCATCTAGTTCCCACCACTAAAAGGGAATTTACAAGTTACACATTAAATATACATCAAGACCTGACAATTAGATATCCAAGTAGTATCAGAGAATGAAAAATATCAACTCATTTCAAATCATTGAGTTCCTATTTAACTATGGACATGGCATCTGAATTATCAATGTATGCATATGAACCATGCTCATAAGAAATTTGCAAAAGTTGTAGAACCACAATAAAGTCCTTTGGAAGATATAAGAAAGTCCATTTCTTGAGACATCGAACATTTGACATATTCTTGATACTTAACCATTTTTCCAAGATTTCACCATGGGGCTACAGGACTATTGCATTTATTCGCACACACTTTCTATTCTCCGTCGCTATGCGACATCTTTGGACTTAGTCATTTTTGAGTTCCCAGTACGGTCCTCAAGACTTAGATCTTGTTCATTGATCTTAGAGAATCAACAATTAGGATTTAACCATCTCCGTGTCCATTTTTCTTCATACCAAAAGGTTAATCTGCACACAAGGTTCGGTAGCTCCTTTATTCACTTTCAATTACATAAAAGATATTTTTCAATATAAAACCTTCGAATATGATTTTCTAAATGAATGTGGGATATATGAACATGGGATTTTTCCCTGTTATTTCTTGCATGCTCGAAATTTCTGCACCATGCGACTTTGACTCCAACTCATGCACTCTTTTCACTTCCTCATTCTTCCTTGTCATTAATCTAAACACATTCTTCATCCTTTCTCTGTTTCCTCATGCTTATTCTACATATATTTCACCATTATTAATATAGATTATTCTTACTATCTTCTTGATCTTGACAAAAATGGTATACAACTTGTTGAGAATACTACACAACGGCAACACCATGTCCACTTTGACATCAATGACAACACCTTTTCAACAATCCTCATATGTTTGTAAGTATGAAGTCCTAAACTTTGAACTAAAGATTCAAAACGATATTTCCTAACTTTCAGGATAAAAATGAGAACTAGCTAGTATTTATATTACCTAGATTTTTATTTGGAACAAAATCTCTTGTTTGGATTCCAACTTTTCAAGTTTAGACATCAAACATCTTGACAAAGTGAGATAAGTATGAATATTGAATCAGTTGGATGGACAAAGCCACAAGAATTAGGGAAATTATATAGTCCCGCAACTCGTGGTGAAATCTCAAAAAATGACTAACTGTTGAGATATCACAGAGCAATGAAGAATTGAAGGTATGTAAAGAAGTGAATTTGAACCTATGGACCTATGAACCCATGGTGAAAATATAGAAAATGACTAAATGTTGAGATATCATAGAGAATCAGAGGTATGTAAAGAAATGAGCATGAACCTGCGAACCCACAAACCCACAGTAAGATCTTGAAGAATTGGATAAGTATGAATAAATGACTAAGTACCAAGAATGAGAGATCACATGGCCTTGGAGGTAGCCACATGTTAGAGATATGATGAACTAGAAAATTGCCACATGTCACAGATATGACGTCCCAGGAGATAAACATTTTCCAGAGATCCGCTGACCCAGAAAATTGCCACGTGTCATAGATCGGATGGTCCAAACAACCCACAATTAAATGTTTTGAAACATGTCTAAGTGTGGGTGCAAAATGAGTACAACAGAACTTGGGGGTGCAATCTGCACATCATGGAGATGTGAAGAGATGTGGATTAGACCTGCAAACCCACAATGAGTCTTCAAGAAATTGTCTAAGTATTGGTAAAGGACAGATCTATGGCAGAGATGAATCTAATATCTAATCGGATGGTGACTGTGAATCAAAGACATGTAGTCCTGATATACTAAATAAGAATAAATCGATGATTGAGATAAAAACAAGGATAGATTGGATGATTGTTGAGCATTGAGAGTGTATTGTGCATTTTGATGGACCATGAAGTAAATCGATGGAAAAGATTGAATATAGGAACATATCTGATGGTAATTGTACGCCGAGCTTATTCTTTGGACAAATCAAGCGTGGAAAAGAAGGCATTTTGGATAGGCTGATGTAGCCTGGTTTTGTGGAGATATAGAGTCGACCCCATATTCTTTGGATATGTAGAAAAATATTTGGGTGTATATTTAATAAATATGCATGATCTTGTGAATTTTTAGGTGTGAGTTGTGAAGAGATATAAGAAATAATTTGAGTTCAAAGAAATGAATGTGAAAAGAATAACATAAAAAATGAAAGAGGAACATGTCAGGGTGGTTGGGTGGTGAAAGGTAGTTTAATTGGAAGTTGACTTATATTAGGGTGGAAGGGTGGTGCAATGCAGAGGATTGGTTTCCTCATCTTTCTTAACAGGTTGGTGCTTGGCAGGTTGGTGCTTACATACCATAAGTATGCTCTTGCAGTGAATATTGGTGTCTTAAAAAAATCAACAGTTTGGTACCTAGAAGATTGGTGTCTGCAGGCTGTAAGTTAGTGCTTACAGTGAGGATTGGTGTCCTCAACATATCAACAGGTTGGTGCTTGGAAAAATTGTAAGTGGGTGATTACTACAAGGATTTGTGTCCCTCACAAGTTGAAGCCTGTAAAAAAATGTAACGTCCCCCAGCCCAACTGAGGGACATTATGGTGCAGAATAATCCTTTTTATTCTAACTGATTTAATTCTTTTACAACTAATTGATTTTATGTAGCTTTCAACTATGAATTAAAACCATATTTAGCTATTGTTCATTAGCATTTAATTTATGCATCTACAACATAACCAAATAGACATTAATGTAGATGATAAAATTCATTACAACAACATATAAAATATGTTCTCAGTTACAAATATCATGCACAACAATTAACTCATAAATATAAGATAGAAAAATGGATAAACACTTATCTTTTAACAATGGTTGTGCAACTAGCTAGTTGGGACGTGTTAGCACTCTGTAAATTTTGTCCGATTGAATAGACAAACAACATAGGTAATTGTTTCAACCTACTTTAGATATGGGCACTAGCCTACTCAACTCAAAGAGGGATATCTCGTGTCACTTGATATTTCTTTGTCAATCAACGGCTAGATTTGGTTTGTTTTGGGGGTTTTTATAAATTTGTTGGCTAGGAATGGGAAGGACACTTAGGGATATGGAGTCAAAATTATGAAAGTGAATGAAAACAATTACTGGTCGATAGAACTCTCCAGAGGATAAAGGATAAATGAGGTAATGGATTTGAGTTTCAAATTGAGTTGAAGAGAAGTGTAGGAAGAAGGAGAAAACAAATAACTTCATCAGAGCATTTCTAAAATGAATTCTGAATTAGTTAAGAAGAAACACACACGGTTTAAATTTCTTAAGTCAAGAGCATCATAAGATGAATTTTGGGCCTTTAACTCTCCAATTTAAACAGAAGAAAATGTAAATCAAAATGAAGAACATAGGAAATATATACCATGAAAGGAGATAAAACTCATATCACCACCATTTCAATCTTTTCATAGAGATTTCAAAAGCTTCTACATATGTATTCAATTCAACTCCAAAAAGTTACAGTAGAGTTCAGAAACAACAAAAAGGTGCCCTTTCACTTCTTCCAACATTAATTCGTTTAGAATTTCTAGTACTTATACAATTCAATTATAATGGCTGAAAATGAAATGTTTCAACTTCTAAAACTGACTACAATAATTTCAACTGCCAGTCTCGGCATGTGAACTGATTTACAATGATTAAACAAAAATGTTTCATAAACTAACGGTTGATTCCTCTAACTGCTTGCATTTTGTCCTTGCCATCTATCTTTCTCCAATATCCTGTCAAACTCGCCAATCTGGTGACACCTGGAGGCTATTTGCTGGTCCCTGGAAAACTCCATTTTGTTTTTCCTAGATGTACGATTTGTTGGATCATGTTTTCATTGATGCCAATGGTTTGATTGATTGATTTCAAGTGATTGATTGATGCCAAAGGATTGATTAATTTATGATTGATGTAATGTAATATGTACTGTCCCTGATGAGAATGCATAGATGAAGATGAATCAATGAGTTGTCATTGATATGATGAAGATGGATCAATGAGTTGTCATTGATATGATGAATATGGATCAATGAGTTGTCATTGATACATGATGAATATGAATCGATGTGGTTTCATTGGTATATGATGCACTGTTGGAAAAATGTATAGATGACTCATTATTGTCTTATCATGATTGATAAGGTGCACAAATGGATGAACTCCAAAGTGGTCCCCTTATGGTGAAAGCCCTCACAGGAAGATGATTTGCGGATTGAGTTATCCTATAAGAATGGTTGGAGTACCCATGCTCTCATTATTGTCTTATCATGACTGATAAGGTGCACAAATGGATGAACTCCAAAGTGGTCTCGTTATGGCGAAAGCCCTCAAGGGAAGACGCTTTGCAGATTGAGTTATCCTAGAAGAATGGTTGGAGGACCCATGCTTAATTGTGGAATAATGAGATGAAGGAAATTTAATTTGTCAGGGAAACTATCCTAGATGTATAGTTCTTGTCATGCCATTTCCAGTGGTATGTAGAACGTCACATAACTCCTCACGGTTAGAGAGTTATGGCCATGAGAATATTTGGACCTGCACGAAATATTTGTTGAATCAATCTAAAATAGTTAAAAAGAATACTACAAACTGTAATATATTCAACACAATATTTCTCACTAAATTTGGATCTGTTATGAAGAATTTATGATGATTTTACCCGAAACACTTGTTTTAGACTAGTTTCAGGACTAGCCACAAACACTATTTTCCACAGAGTGTATCTCCAAAAATAAAATGACCCACAAGATTAATTGTTTACCACATATACGTGGATATGTTTCCTCAATTTCATATCAATCTCATGGTATGAATCATTATAGAAAAAAAGTTATTGCGAAAATGGTGAGATGACCTGTAAATAACATACCTTAGAAAGCATCATGAAAATAATTTATCCTCCCTTGAATTCCAACCCTCTTTTCTTCACCTTCCCTATGAAATTCAGCTTATATATCCTTTGGTTACCTCATTCACCTATATATCTTCAATATTCTCAAGTGTTCCACACCAAAAATGCTCAAGAAGCTCTCACAAGAAGTTCTCCATCAATACTCCAAAAGATATTCTCACAAGAAGCTCTCCATTGATTCACAAAAAGGATGATCTACAAGAGACCATTGCTATCTTATTTATACTTTCATCCTCTAGGTCACTTAACCCATTTCTAGGTCACTTAACCTATTTTCCTTATTTTAGGGTTAACCACTTTCCATACATAGAAAGTTCTCCAATACTTTATCATTTAAATATTCCTTCTTGATTTTGTCAACTTACTTTATCATTTCTTGATTTTGTCACTTCTCTTTATTATTTAAATAATCCACCTTAACTTTGTCACTTTACTTTATCATTTAAATAATATTAACCCATTTCTAGGTCACCTACCCTATTTTCCTTATTTTAGGGTTAACCACTTTCCATAAATCGAAATTTCTCCAATACTTTATCATTTAAATATTCCTTCTTGATTTTGTCACCTTACTTTATCATTTCTTGATTTTGTCACTTCTCTTTATTATTTAAATAATCCACCTCGACTTTGTCACTCCTTTTTCTGAGAGGTTCCAAGTAGTGACACCTGGAGGAATTGCATAAAATACACTAAAGAAAATTGTGTATCGGTTTCAGATCTTTATTCATTAGAGGTACAAAGTTATGATTATTTCAATTTAGGGTTGTTGACTAATCCAAAACTAGTCATGGTTGAGACAAGTTGTTGATGAGTTGGCACATACATGAGGTGTATAGTTGATAATGTTGGTACATATTGATGAGTCATTGTTGATGAGTAGTTGAAACATGATTAGTATATACTTGCTACATGGTTGGATGCACTTGTTTATGGTACAGGTTGATTACAGGTTGTTTAGCACAAGTTGGTTCATGGTTGATGCACTTGTTTATGGTACAAATTACCTCATATCAGTTGGTGTTGAGGGTGTATGCTGAGTCTTGCATTATAAAGCTGGTGCTCTTGTAGAGTTTTACTTTAATCTATTCAGTTGTTGCTGAAAAACCCCAAGGATTGTAGTCCCTAAATACAAATAAAATTGTACATACATCTTGTGTTCTTTGTGTTCCTTGTGGTGATGACTTATTGATGATATATTGTTGATATATGTTGCTGATATGTGTTGAAATTTAATTGGTTATAAATGACAGAAATGAGTAATGAGTTCATGGTGATTGTTAAGTAAGGAGTTTTGGGGAAAAGAGCCCTACACTGTTCACCCCCACCCCCCCTCTCAGTGTAGTTGGTGTGTCCAATGATTGGTATCAGAGTAGGCCTTCACTACAAGCCTTAACAAGCTTGAAGGAGATCCATAGAATCACAAATGGATGATGAAATACCAATCCTTGATGAGGAAAACTATTCTACTTGGAGAATAGAGATGAGAGTGGATTTGAAGACAATGGGAGCAACTATTTGGAAGGCAACCATTGGTGGATTAGTTTCGTTGAAGAACAAGTCAAAGTTTCCATCTCAAAGGGATGGAAAGAAGAATGATGCATTGGTTCTTAAGACCATTCTTACTGGACTCTCAATCCTTATCAAATAAAGCATGGAACAATGCACTTCTACCAAGTATCTATGGCTAAATCTAGAGGATACATATCAAAGCAAGAAGGAGAAGGAAGGTATTGAAAACCACTCCATCAAGATTATGAAAGGTAAAGAATCTCCAAAAACCCTTGATTGTTTTATTTCTAAATGTGATCTTAAAAACATTTCAAATGAAGACAAAGAATCAAGTGATAATGTTGGAAAAAAGGAAGATCTTGAAGATACTTCAAATAAAGGTAAAGAATCTCCAAAGACTCTTGATTGCAGTGATTCAAAATGTGATGATGTTGATTTTTTATCAAGTGAAGAAGATGATCTAGAAACAATTTGTGTAAAGTTTGATGGAAATTATCCCATGGAAATAATAGAAGAACATCTATTAGAACTTCAAAAAGAAGTTGAAGAGGGTTTATATAGATATATAAGTGATCATTTTTATACACACTATAACTATCTTTCGAATAACACTAAGAAGTTTCTTAGGAGAAGTCAAAGGCACATCTTGAAGTTAAAGGGAATGCTCAAGGAACAATAAGAGATAAATAAGACTCAATTAGAAGAAAAGGAAGAAGAGACCACAAGACTAAAGAATGAAAAAGAAGATATGAAGCTAGATGATGAGATTAGCAAAAGTTTTGAAACTATTATTCATCTCAATACCCAAATTGAAGAAACCAAAAGGGTAGAAGAACTTTTGAAGAATCAAATTAATGAAAAGGAAGAGTCATGTGATAAGTTAGAAGCTGAAGTTGTTGACCTTAGAAAGAAGGTAGAGAAGTCAAACAAATTCTTGAATAGCTCACAAATCTTGGATGAGATCTTGGAAAGTCAAAGATCACCATGTGATAAATCAGGACTTGGATACAAAGAAGAAGCTACACATGCTGAAGCAAGAACCTCAAAKAAGCATGAGGTAATTCCATCAAAGAAGGAAGACAATGTTGACAAAAAGCCATCTACACAAGGCAAGGAAAATTTCAAAAGAACAAAGCAAGGAAGACATCAAGAATCTATCTTTGGGACACCAAAGCAAAGGTATGAAAGTATTTTTCATGGTCATTGTTATTCATGTAGTGAATATGGTCACACATACTTTTAATGTAGTGAATATGGTCATAAATATGGTCATAAGGTGTTGGAGATGTGATCAGGTAGGACACATTGTTGTTCACTGTAACACCATGAGATGCTACAGCTATAGTGGATTTGGCCACAAATCCCAGGAGTGATGGAACACAAGAAGAAAGTCTATGATGAGGAATTCAAATAGCATGGATAGAAGAAGGAATGAAGTAAGGAAGGGAGACATATTTGAAAATATGGATGCTCAGAGCTCAAGTTCTAAGGACCAAGGACATCTACAGAAGTGGGTGAAGAAGACAGAGCAGACAGAACAAAATGAAAGACCAAAGGGAAGTTCAAATGTCTCATCTACTAATGCATACGCGAGTGACAGTGGTATCAGTCACGTACATACACAAACTGACATTGTATAGGCAACGTACACATGCAAGTTGTCTGTGCATCAGGCCACATATATGTGGTGAAGCCTAAGGAAAAGGGCTATGCACAGGGATTGGAGTTTGATGTGATGGTATAACTTTGTGATGCAGGGTATGACATGGTTTATTATAGGTTGTGACACTATTTTCTGCAGGTTTTCATGATTCTATATTGGATTATGTAAGGTGATGATGTAAAATAAATCTTGGATGCATTGCACTAACTCATGAGTATGGATTAATGCATTTTCTATTGAAGAACAATGTTGGTTATGACACTGAAGTTATGACACCTTAGTTATGTGATATATCTTGATGATGTATTGGAAGCTTACTTGTTGAAAATATTGATGCATGCATTTGGCATATGGATGGGCTACACATTGGGAGATGTGGTTGGTGAATAGATGAGATGATCATGTTGTACATCATTGATGATCTATAGTTGATGCATGATTGGTACGTTTCTAGTACACTGGTAGAGGCACCTACTAGTAGGTTGATTGGCACATGTTTTATGGAGGATTTGGCATACATGTATGATATTCATCATTTTGTGGTATTGGTGCATGGTGGTGTACATGTTTTGGTACACTCATATATGGCATATGCTTGATGATACTATGTTGTTGGTATTACTTGATTAACACAACAATTGGTATTTGTTTGATACATGGTTATGGTACTTGGTTCATGATGGAGACATATCATGAGTGATATGACACATGGTTGGCATATTGGTGGATGCACATGGTTGGCATATTGGTAGATGCGCATGTTGGCATATTGATAGAGGCATATGATTGATACATTCCATGGATGATATCTTTTGGCACATTGCATGATGTTGATGTACATGGTTGATGTACATAGGTGATGTGCATGATGAGCACACATTTTTGTACAGGATGTGCTTGGTTGATATTTTTCTCATGATTCTTTATTTCATTGTTGACATATCTTTTGCTTCATGATGCTTGGTATAGCATGAGTTTGATGCATGAACAGGTCCAATGATCGTTATATGGTAGCACATTGTTCATCTCGCAGAGAAGATAGGAGAGACATACCCATTAGGGGAGTCATTCTTCTTCCCATGATTCTAGGAGGAGATATTTATTAGATGCATACCTAGAAAAGAGCCCTATATTTGAATAAAGAGCACAGAGGCATAATTCCAGGAGGAGCGATGGTCACAGGGGGAGTATGTTCGATGTATTTTCATCATTACATCAGAGTGATATCCCTTGTTCAAAAGGGGAGAGATTATTTAGGGGAAGATCAAAGGCACTGAGATAGGGGGAGAAGCCCCAAGGAAAGTTCAAGCAAGGGGAGCAACCCCAAGAGGAAAATGGCCCTTTTCCATTGATGTCAAATGGGGAGAGATAGTCACATTGATGTAATTGATGATTATTGATTGGGA
>ML779121.1:374519-399741 GCA_009831015.1 Picea engelmannii | reverse complement strand
ATCTTAGTATCCAACTTAGCTTCCATTGAATCCATCTTATTTTGTAGCTCATTTATGTCCCTACACATTTCTTTACCTTCATAAAGAGTCCAAGTAAGATTTTCTGGAGGCTCATTTGGTGTATAATTTCTCTTTTTGGGTGGCATGTTGGCCAAGTATCACTTTTGAACCTTGATTTTGAGGTGGTTCTGCTAGACAATATTTCTTTTGTTGTATCCCCCAAGTTTCAGCCCTTCTGGGTATGAAACTTTCTTTTATGTATTTCTCTGATATTTCTTCTCCGCAATGCCATAGGTCTGATCAAAATTGGATGTGCCAAGTGGAATTTATGGTAACTTCCCCACAACTTGCCGATTTTTGGCCTTTCCAGGAGATCTCACTTGTATAGTGTTCCCCACACAAAATAATTGATATAAAATTTTGAAACTCACACTAGAAATACTACAGACTGTCCACAATACAATGAAACCAATCCCACACAATTTGGATACTCTAGGAAGAAGTTATTATTGTTTTACTTGGAACACCTTCTTGAGACTAGTTAATAGGACTAGTCAAATACCCTATATTACATAGGGTGTATCTACAAATTTAATATGACCTAGAAGCTGAACGTTTTACCATAAATACCTTACTAATTTCTGTAAATAGCCTCTGGATTTCAGGGTATGAAACATTACATAAAAAAATTTATAGTGAAAATTCAGCAATGACTCAGTTTAGGATGATTCCAGAACCCTATCTTGTACAGGTTGTATCTCCAAAAGTATAAGGCCTCAGGAGATGAATTTTTAACCCAATGTACCTTGATCCATCTACTACATATCTTCCAAGTCGTTCCTTCTGAAACATTAGAGAAAACAAGTTATAGTGAAAATTCCAAGGTGTCTCAGATGTAGCAATGAAACCCCAATACCTTGAGCTCTGATACCATATGTTAAGAACCAAATATCAATATAGCATAGAAAATCCTCAGAAAAAGTACTCAACGCCTTGAAAAAGAGATAATTTCAGATAATAAGCCTCTTTGAGGGGGCAACCTCCTTTTACCCCACTTAAATTTTCAAGTACAAGATGATTCAAAATGAAAATGTCTCCTTGGTGTATATAGGAGACTAGGAGGTATAATTACAACTAATGGCCTAAAGCCAACATAAATAAAATAACATTACTAATATAATATGCCCCAATTAAGGGTTAATGAGCCAATATTAGGGCTTAACATATCCTAGAATAATGGTTGGAGGACCCATGCTCTCATTATTGTCTTATCATGATTGATAAGGTGCACAAATGGATGAACTCCAAAGTGGTCCCCTTATGGTGAAAGCCCTCACAGGAAGACGCTTTGCAGATTGAGTTATACTAGAAGAATGGTTGGAGGACCCATGCTCTCATTAATGTCTTATCATGATTGATAAGGTGCACAAATGGATTAAATCCAAAGTGGTCCCCTTATGGTGAAATCCCTCATGGGAAGACGCTTTATGGTTTGAGTTATCCTAGAAGAATGGTTGGAGGACCCATGCTTGTATGTGGAATAATGAGATGAATATCAAGGAAATTGTTGGTGAAAGTATCCTAGATGGATAGTGTTTGTCATGCCATTTCCAGTGGCATGTGGAATGTCACATAACTCCTCATGGTTTGAGAGTTATGGCCTTACATAGATGAAGGACCCCCACATGAAGGCTTGAAGCCCATAAGGTCAAAGAAGTCAAAGTGACCTAAAAGAAGAAATCATTATTTAAATGATAAAGTAAAGTGACAAATTCAAGGTGGATTATTTAAATAATAAAGAGAAGTGACAAAATCAAGAAATGATACAGTAAGGTGACAAAATCAAGAAGGAATATTTAAATGATAAAGTATTGGAGAACTTTCTATTTATGGAAAGTGGTTAACCCTAAAATAAGGAAAATAGGTTAAGTGACATAGAAATGGGTTAATATTATTTAAATGATAAAGAAAAGTGACAAAGTCAAGGTGGATTATTTAAATAATAAAGATAAGTGACAAAATCAAGAAATGATAAAGTAAGGTGAAAAAATCAAGAAGGAATATTTAAATGATAAAGTATTGGAGAACTTTCTATTTATGGCAAGTGGTTAACCCTAAAATAAGGAAAATAGGTTAAGTGACCTAGAAATGGGTTAAGTGATCTAAAAATGGGTTAAGTGACCTAGAGGATGAAAGTATAAATAAGATAGTAATGGTCTGTTGTAGATCATCATTTTTGTGGATCAATGAAGAGCTTTTTGTGAGAATATCTTTTGGAGTATTGATGGAGAACTTCTTGTGAGAGCTTCTTGAGCATTTTTGGTGTGGAAAACTTGAGATATTGAAGATATATAGGTGACTGAGGTAACCAAAGGATATATAAGCCTAATTTCAGAGGGAAGGTGAAGAAAAGAGGACCAGAATTCAAGGGAGGATAAAAAAAATTCATGATGCTTTCTAAGGTATGTTATTTATAGGTCATCTCACCATTTTCGCAATAACTTATTTTTATATAATTATTTAGACCGTGAGATTTATATGCCATTGAGGAAACATATCCAAGTATTTGTGGTAAAAAATTTAGCTTGTGGGTCATTGTATTTTTGGAGATACACCTCGTGGAAAATAGGGTTTGTGGCTAGTCCCAAAACTCGTCTAAAATAGGGGTTTCGGGTAAAAACGTCATAAATTATTCATAACAGATCCAAATTTAGTGATACCAATTGTGTTGGTTATATTAAATTCTGTAGTATGTTGTGTAAAATTTTTAGATCGATTCAACAAATATTTCATGTAGGGCACGCTCTACAAGGTCGCTCTCTAGAATAAGCGAGAATTCAGCAAGGTATGCCATTTTTTCTATAACTCCTTTTTCTGAGAGGTTTCAAGTAGTGACACCTGGAGGAATTGCATAAAACAAACTAAAGAACATTGTTTATTAGTTTCATATCTTTATTCATTATAGGTACAAAGTTATGATTATTTCAAGTTAGGGTTGTTGACTAATCCAAAACTAGTCATGGTTGAAACAAGCAGTTGATGAGTTGGCACATACATGAGGTGTATAGTTGATGATTTTGGTACATATTGATGAGTCATTGTTGATGAGTATTTGACATATGATTGGTATATACTTGGTACATGGTTGGATGCGCATGTTTATGGTACAAGTTGATTACAGGTTGTTTGGCACAGGTTGGTGCATGGTTGATGCACTTGTTTATGGTACAGATTGATATTTGTTGAGGATTGTTGCCTCATCTTAGTTGGTGCTGAGGGTGTAAGCTGAGTGTTGCATTATAGATCTGGTTCTCTTGTAGAGTTGTACTCTATTCAGTTGTTTCTGAAAAACCCCAAGGATTGTAGTCCGTAATAAAAATAAAATTGTACATAAATCTTGTGTTCTTTGTGTTCCTTGTGGTGATGACTTGTTGATGATATATTGCTGATATATGTTGCTGATATGTGTTGAAATTTAAATTTTTATAAATGACAACAATGAGTAATGAGTTCATGGTGATTGTTAACTAAGGAGTTTTGGGAAAAAGAGCCCTACACTGTTCACCCCCCCCCTCTCAGTGTAGTCGGTGTGTCCAACACGATCTCCTTCCACTGTGAGTCAGGAGGAATCTCGTAATACATCATTTATTTTATGAGAATATCCAAGTTGATGCAAGTAGCAGAATTCATAGTCGGAAGCCCAATCTTTACTGTCTTAAACTGATTTAAAATGTCAAAGTTTGTGGCCAAATATTCCACCAAACTTGATCCCTTCGAGTTATCCTCCAGGCCTTCAAATTTGGAATGATCCATTATGCACTGAGTGAGGAGAGAAT
The DNA here is from genome assembly GCA_009831015.1 of Picea engelmannii. Lineage (NCBI taxonomy): Eukaryota > Viridiplantae > Streptophyta > Pinopsida > Pinales > Pinaceae > Picea > Picea engelmannii. The sequence goes on along the minus strand of ML779121.1, from coordinate 395,905 downwards.
TGTATTCCTCTTGATCGTATAATTTACCTTTTCCATCCCAAAATGGTGGGAGTCCCTTGATAAAAAATTGTTCAAATGTATCCTTAAAATCTTGTATACTTTGCTCCATTTGTACGACTTTGGTTTGAACTGACTTGAGTAAGTTGTTCTTAGAAAAGATCCTTCTAGCCCAAATGATCAGTGTAGTTCTTTCCTTGACCCCAATGGTCTGAAGTTCAATAGTGGGAATGACATTTAGAAAATTTATAGCATTCTGGGCCCATTCAGAGGGATTTTTTGCCAGTTTCTCATTTACAACAGTACACCTACTTCGGGCAGTGATAACCATGTTGTCCTTGTCATTTATAAAATTCAAGTACACTCTGAACTTAGCAGCTTCAACAACAATAGAATCCCAGATTACATGCTTATCTCCTTGCAAAAGTACTTTACTTCTCAACCTTGCCTTCAGCTTGTTTACCCTCTCATACAAATCTTGATTTTCCTTTTGGACTTGGGCCATATTTACATCCTTCATTTTCATCTCTTGTTTCAACTTTCTATGATTCCCTTAAGGATATTGATTTCCCCTATCTTCAAGCTTACTTGGGACATAGCTTGGATGATATATTCAGTGTTTGAATTAGCTCTTGATGTACCAGGCACAACCGCAACCCTGTTTGATACTTCTACCTGTCCTTGCAACCAATTCTCTTTTTCCTTTTCCAGCTGCAATACTTTGGCTTTGTAATTTAGTGCTTCATGTCTACATGTCTCTTTTTCTTGTTCTAGAGCAGGCGGGTCTGTTGTCTGTGGTTGTTATGTGGATGACATCTTCAACTTAATTTTCATGCTTTGAATCAATTTTTCTTTCTCGTCTAAGGAAGAATTTACTCCTTGAGGGCCTTTAGATTCCAACCTTTTGACTTGGGTCTTCCAGGCTCTACTGGAGGCTTTTTCCTACTTTAATTGTCCATCCAATTTAAGTGCATGGGTTGTCAGTCTTGAAACCTTCAAACTTAGACTCAAGTAGTCTAAATATAGAATGTCACTGGAATTTCTGTGGAATTTTACCTTCTCCGGGGCACCGATATTTTCATAATGCAGCTTGATTTCAGACATTTTATCCTCATCTTCCACCACTATGTTAAGTGTATTCCTTTCTACATCCATGACTTAAAATAGGGAAGAATTGTGCTGGGAGATCCTCTCTACTTCAAGTAACAAATCTCTTATTTCACTCATGGCTAGATTTCCTTTTACAACGTATTGGTTTGCTAAATCTTCTTTGGATTGGTAGACCACTCTAGGTGCCTTATTAGAGACATGTTTCTGGCTATTGAAAGCTCTTGAGATTATTTCACCCTATGGTATGTTCCCTGTATTAGCTTCTTCATTTTTGGTTCTACTCTCTACTCTCTACCATCTCCATGCTCATTTTCTCTTTAGGTTCTTCCTCCTCCCAGGTTTACTATCTATGGGGACTGTGTGATTTTCATTTTCTTGGGAACATTTTGCTAACCACTGGTGCCTAGGGCCTCTGAACTGCTCCTCTTGTTATAAACACTCATATTGGGAGATTTAATAATCAACCTTTGAGAAGTTTTATGTGTCTGGATCTGATGCGGGGCTGAATCTATTTGTTGTGTCGGATCAGGCTACAAAATGACTTCGATATCTGCACAGGTTTCTAGATTTGTTCGTTTATCAAATCCTTCAACATGCTCATGCTCATAGGGGCCTTGTTTTCTCATCAATATCATTTTAAATATGAGTTGGTGTGGATCACATTTCCTCCCTTGTAACTGTGTAAACCCAAATTCACTGAGCTTGCCCTGGATCTGAGGCAAACATGACCTAGTCTTTACCACAAAGGTTCCTATTATGAAAGGAAACTTTAAGTTAGATGCTTTTTGCATTTTCAGAAAATGTTTTGTTTCTGAGATGATTCTTTGCCTAATGAACTCTATGGAAAAGACTCCAGGAGTCCAGAAAACAGGTAAAAGGTAAGGTCCCTCTTGATAACCATATACCCAAATTACAGTAGAATGCATGAAAAACACCCAATCTCCTGCTCTGTTCTCTGGACTAGGTTATAAAGAGATTTTAATTTCTTCCAAAACCCTTGGAAGGTCAGTGATGAAGATTAATCTATACACTCTGGACATGATCTTATTTATAAAAATGAGCATGGTGATCCTTTTTAATTCAGTCGATATGAATGCAGCTTCAACGAACTCTGTCTTATTTGTTTCCAGGAACGTTCTCAACAAGTGTGTGTAATACCTAAAGTGTCTTAGTGATTGGAAATTCACTAGATGTTTGTGCACATTATCAACGATGAACTCTTCAAAACTGATACTGACTAACTGACTAGACTTTGACTGAAAAAAGGTCAACAGAAAACCCAACATGACCTCTATTACAAACTTGTCGTTATCCAATCCTAAAATTTTCTTGAGTATGGAACATGCCCACTGGACCTCAATAACCATGACACTTACATTCATAGGAAACGATAGACTCTCATAATGATGTTCGAGTTTAACAATGGTTTGCAAAAATAGGGTTTTGACCTTGGGGGGACATTCTCTGTAGACTATAATTATTTTCTCTTCCTTGAAGGGCTCAAATTCTATGGAGGAAGACTCTGGTGTACCGAGGTCATGTCGAATTGATGGGCTATCTACTTTGCACAGGAACTCTAACCCTAACTTATTCAAAATGAACTTTTCTTCCTGCAAGTATTGTTCTGCACACCAGCTTATGAATTATGGGAAAGGGAATGTGACTTCGACAACGTAAGGGGTTATCGAGAATTGTACTGCTTCGAGGAAAGGTATTTGTTTCTCAAAATTATCTAACAAATTGGATTTGGATATGGAAATGGGTGAGATGGTTATTTTTGTGTCAAATATATCAAAGTCCCTGTCAATTAGGGTTTCTTCTTTAGAGGCAGGATCTTGTTTTGTTACGGATAAAATGTCAGGATTCGTGGCCATGATGAAAAATACCTATGAATGAGCAGAGACTGCATGAGTCTAGTTCATTTTTGAGCTTCAGTTCGAATAGAGCATTTGTGCCAATTTTAAAACGTTCAAATGATTTGAAATACCATAAAATAATTACCGAGGCCCTCCTTTTATATGTGCTTTTTGATATCGAGGGTGAGGCAAAATGGTTTTGGGTAGACCACTTTTCGCCCCGATGTGCCCCTAGTGGAGCCACATGTCTACGAGATAAAACCATGATATTTCTCTCGACCTGCTCTCGAGTGATTAACCTTCATGTTATTTCCTCACTTGATACGTCTCCTGACCTTCGATATGGGTTGTTTGAGATCTGTGTCCCACCGGGCTCCATCAACTTCCATGCCTCCGCTATATTTATCCCTTTTCTGCTAGGTATGACCCTATCCTCCAAATTTATCACATCTCCACACTGATCTATCCCCTCTCTAAATCCGAGACTTGGATTCCATCTAAGAATTGTTATGATGATAACATAGGCTCCAAATGGGGATGTTATCCTCCCCATGAGGTAGCAAAGAACAATAGACCAAGTGCCTACCCATTGGGATGTGATTTAATTTTGCAAACTAAATCCACCAACCTTTATTCAAAAACTAAAAATCAACCCATTATAGCTTAGGGCCTTCACCTCAGGCTTCAACTATGTTGCCTTTGTTCCAACCTCTTCATGAGCAAAGAAAACACAAAAATGATTATGTACAATGAATGGAAGGAGCGATGATGCTTAAACGATATAATGCTTGAGAAACCTGCCATTCATAGACCCTCCTCTAACGATGTCTCCATTATTCTCCTATAGTATGTAGGCATTAATTCCACGGTATGCCACAATTTCAAATGGTCCCAACCATAGATGATCAAACTTCTCGTGCTTTCCCTTATCTTCATTTCTGACGTCCCATTTTAACACCAAGTTTCCCCATTTGAAGTCATCCACCTTGGTACATTTGTTGAAAGAATCTTTGATCTTGTCTTGGCCCAGCTGGGCATTATTGAAAGCCCTTTCCTTGGTTTTTTGTACTATAATTAGTTCATCCTTTCTTCTCTGAGTGGCATCTGTTTCTGCATCCTTCTCTTGTAACAACTTCATCACTAGAAATCCTAATGCAGTAGGAAAGATTGCCTCTATACCATAAACGATCTGGAAATGGGATGTGTCTATGGATATCTTTAGGGATATTCTGTCAGCCCACAGTGCATAGATGATCTTTTTGTGCCAGGCCTTTTATTTTCTTGCAACAATTTTTTGATGATTCTGACTAAGATTTTATTCGAAGACTCATCCAACCCATTTCCTTGAGGGTAGTATGATGTAGAATGACCAAGGGTGATATTGTAATCACTGATTTTTTTTTCTATTTTCTCATATTTGAAAGCCGTTGCATTGTTTGTTATGATCTTGGTTGGGCATCCGAACCTGGACATAATATTGTCTTCTAAAAACCGGATGTTAACATCATCTATTGCCTTCCTGGTGGGAATTGCTTCAATCCACTTAGTGAAATAATATGTTGTTGTCAGAATCCACTTGTGTTGGGCTGAGGATTGTGGATGTATTTCTCGTATAAAATCAAGGCCCCACTGTCTGAAAGGGGCTTCCATATAAATGGGTTTCAAAGGCAGAGGCTACAATTTTTCTTTTCCATCAAAAATCCGACATTCATGGCATTTTGAAACCTCTTTATAGACATCAGGAAAAATGCTAGGCCAAAAGAACCCATCCCTCAAAATATTATGCACAATTGTCTTTTAATAATGATGACCCCCATAGTCACCCTTATGGAACTCTCTAATGGTATTTTATGCTTCTTCATATATCAAACAACTCAATAAAACCCCTCTAGGATATTTCCAATATAGAGATTCATTTACTATACAAAATTTTGTTGCCTTCAATTTCAAGAATCTTGCCTTTGTTTTACTAAATTCAGGAGGAGCCTGTAAATTTTTCAACACAAAGATGATGTATGCATACCATGTGGAATCAAGAAATTTCTAGCATATCTGAGGAGTTCTCTCTTCTGTTGCACTTTCTGACAGGTCTATAATGAAGTTTATTCCTAGGATTTCACAATTGGTCTGTGCCATGAGCTTCGCAAGCTCCTGTCCCTTGATAAAATTGGTAGGTTTGATCTCAATGTCATATTCTAACATCATTGCTATCCATTTACCCCTCTTTCCTTCAGGATCAGGTTGGGTCAAGATGTCTTTCACAGAGCTACTAGGTACATAAGTGGTTGTATGAGAATGCAAGATGTAAACTCTGAATTCTTTCAAGGCCTTGACTAGTGCATATTCTTTCTTCTCCGTGATATCATATTTCAAAGGGGAATACCTCAATGTATTGTTGTAATATTCTATGGGATTCTCATAATTCTTCTCATCTTTCTACAGTAAAACACCAACAATTGTGTGCTTTGAGGCAAAAGAGAATAATATGAAGTCCTTTTCAAAGTTTGTCTGGCCAAAACTGGAGCCTTGGTTAATGCCACTTTAATGTCTTCAAAGGATTTTTTGGCATCAAGGATCCATTTTATTTCATTCCATTTATTGAGAATGTTGGTGATTTACTTTATGATTTCGACCAAATTTGGGATAAACCTTCTCAAAAAGTTCACTTTTCCCAGGAAAGATTGTACCTCCCTTTTACTTCTGGGTATGCCAATTTTTAATATCCCCTCAACTTTGTTGGGGTCTACCTTTATCCCTTATTTTTAAATAATGTGACCCAACAAATTTCCTTCTTCCATGGAGAAATTTGACTTCTTAGGATTCAACAAGATTCCAAACTTTCTACATTTTTGAAACACCCTTCTAAGATGCTTGAGGTGTTCTTCATCTGAGGTAGAATACACAATGATGTCATTAATTTAGATAACAATGAATTTGTCTTTTTCTTCAGAAAAATCTATGTCCATAGCTCTTTGAAACTTTTTCCTTGCATTCATAATCCCAAAAGGCATCTTGTCACACATGAATTCTCCCCATGGTGTGGTAAATGTCATCTTTTCCTGATCGTCAGGGTGCACCATAATCTGATTGTACTTAGAGAAGCCATCTAACATTGATATTTTCTGAGAAACCACCACCTTCTGTAAAATATGATCCATCTTAGGCAGTGGGTAGTTATCCTTTAGAGATACTTTGTTCAGATTTCAGAAATCCACACACAACTTGATTTCTCCACTATTGTTTCTAACTGGCACCAGGTTTGCCACCCATTTAGAAAATATCAGGGACACTATGATTTTGGCTTCAAATAGTTTCTTTACTTATTTCTCTATCAAAGGAAACAGTAAAGGATCTATCCTTCTTAATTTATGTTTGAAAGGTTTATGATCTTCTTTGATTGGGATGACATGTTGAATTATACTGGTTTCATAAAATTTCAAATCATCATAGCTCCATGCTAAAACATCAGGGAACTCTTTCATTAATTTGATATATTTCCCCTTGACTTCAAGGCTGAGTGTTTTGAATAGCTTAACAATCTTCGGATACTCTGGAGTCCCAATATTTCAATCTTCCACATCCCCTTCATTCACTGTAATCTTTGGACTTCTAGCCACATCATTATTATCAAAGAGTTTCTCCAATGGGACCAGACCCTTGGGAATGATGTTTCTCTTTAACTAAAATATATCTCTTCCTGCAATCCGATTGTCAAAATACCCATCCTTTGTGAAAACAACTTCATATACCTCTTCATCACAGTATTCTTCATCGATGCTCAAATTCTCGAATTCATTTTCCATATTGAGGATTTTTTCTATCTATTTAGCATCTTCAAAAAAATTCCAGTACTTAATATTAATTCGTACTGTTGGCCTGTACTTGACCTCAACCTTATACTTTTTGCCAGGGAAGATTGGAACTTTGAAAACTGCTACTGAAGTAGCCCAGGCGTCAGCGATCTGTTTTTTTTCTCTTGGAATTACTGAAAGATTATATTCTAGAAATTTCTCAAGGAGATCTAGTACCAAGTTTCTATAAGCCCTTGGTCTGGGTTGTTTTTCTTGGTATATGCCTTTGATTTGATTGATAATTAGCTCACAGTATCCATGGACAACAATTCTTCTGGCACCCAATTTTTTCAAAACCTTTAACCCTAATATTAATGCTTCATATTCTTCCATGTTATTTGTGCACTCAAAAACAAGTTTATAAGAACACAAATTTGAATCTCCTTTGGGGTGATTAATCCAAACACCAACCATTGCTCCCTCTCTGCAGGAAGACCCATAAAAATTCATCTTCCATATCTGACCTTCTGCTTCATCCTGCTGCTTTGAGTACTCCTCAATCTGTTGATCAGATCTCTCTTTGTCAACCATGTCAATTTCTGGTTCTTTCTCTTCGAAACATAGGTCATTGAAGAAAATGGAAGATCCCAACTCAGTTTCCACGGAGTAAATGGGGTGATTAATTGGTTGTGACTTGTTGTTGACTATGTATTTGAGCAAAATTTCTCTGTATAACCTTCTATCCTCACCAAAAATAGGGATGATGGTGTATGAAATGTCCATCTGGAGGGTTGCTATTGGCACAAGGGTAGACCCAGGGTTCACTCCAAGAGAGCACCAACAAGCCCTAGCTACTAGCCCTTTTGGCAGCACCTGCGAAGTAGATGTAGTCTCACCTGAAACAGCTATGAGGGGGTTGCAGGATAGAGGTGTTTGCAACCAAGGGGAATATCAAGTAGATCAAATCATAGGAACAACACAACATTCATACATCACTCATCAACTTGATCTACTCCATGCATCTATCGAATCTACCTTAGCAATGCAATAACAATATATGAAGACAAATACAAATTACCAATCACACACACAACACAAGATGTACCTGGTTCACCCTCTCTCTAGGGCTACATCCACAAAACCGTGCTATATTATATTGATGTAAAGAATACAGTTCTTGTCCATGCACTTAGCTAGAAGATCTCCTCTCTTTCTCTCACCCCCCTGAGCACCCAGCTATAGGGTTGATCTTCGAACCCAGCTGAAGATATTACAATCCTGAAAGCTCTTTCACTCAACACCTCTCTCTTTCTCACAATACTCTTCTCTCGACCAACTCAGTATCAACAATAACAATAAAAACACATCAACCCAAAAGTACCAACCCAACCTAGGCCCTTTAGACCTCTATTTATACATTACAATCATTCACCGACATCCTTAGGCCAAAACCTAAGTGTCCAAAACCCTAGATACCAAAACCCTAGGAGTCTAAACCCTAGGTCAACTTGACCCACTTTTTTCGGGCTTYGCCATCCTGTCTTTCCTTTCCCCTCGTGCGGTGCTCCGAAGCATCCAATGGTGGATTTTTCCAGCTTGTTGAGTTGTCCTCGATCCCTCTTCCTTGCTTATTCTTCATTCCCAATATCCTTTCATCCAACAGCTTCCTTTTTCATACTTCGCTCCATATTTTCTGCTCATTTTCTTACTTCGACCCAGTAACAGTTACTGTGTCTTCCGCGAAGTGTGCATTTCACCTTTTCTTTCTTGATCTTCGCTCTCTTCCATAAAGAAGGGCCAATAGGCCCCCAACACTCACCTGTGACTCATCCCGAGACACTTCAGATCTCATCCTTTTGTTTTAATTCGACTTTGGACTGCGCAGTGCAGCCTTTGCTTTCTTCTCTATGCCTCCTTCCCATCCTTGTGTAGACTGTATTTTTTATGTTTGGTTCCCAGTTTCAACTGCACCTGGTACCTAGACCCTTTTCTTCTTTCTCTTACTCAGGTGTGTGAGGCAACTGGTTGTCGTAGTACAACTTAGGCGACTCCCATTTACTAATCCTTCCTTCCATTCTCCCTTCAATGTTTTCAGTTGCACAACTCCCCCTTCGGTAACATAAGAAATATCATATGGTCTGAGCCAATGCATTCTGAACTTCCCAGGATGTTTCAATAACTTACTTTCATACACCAGTATTAAGTAACCTTGCTTGAATGCCTTCTTTTTGATGTGCCTGTCATGATAGGCCTTCTCTCTTTCCTTCTGAACCTGCTGCTAGAATCCTGCAATACATATGTCTTCTTCCAGTTCGACCAACTATGCAAGCCTCTCTTGAACTACTGCAGTATCATCCATGTGTGTAAAAGAAACAATTCTCAGGCTTGGTACTAAATACTCCATTGGAACAACAACTTCAAGACCATAAACCAATTTAAAAGGGGTCTGCAGTGTTAATTTCTTGCAAGTGGTTCTATAGGCCCATAGTACTGCAGGTACTCTTAAATCCCAATCATCTCTGTTCACACTGCATATCTTCATTAATGATTTCTCCAAGATCTTGTGGAATGCTTCGACTGTTCCATTTGCTTGTGGATGGTACGGTGTACTCTTCTGATGGTGGACTGCAAATTCTTCAGTCAAGGCTTCGACTGTTTTATTGATGAAATGTGTGCCTCGATCACTCATGAGGATCTTTAGGCATCCAAAACTGGTTATTATGTCATAAAATATAAAACATGCAACTATAGTTGCACTACAGTCCTTAATTGCTCTGGATTCAACCCATCTAGATAGGTATTATGTCGCAGTAATGATATACCTCACTCTTATGCACTTCCCTGGTGGGTTTATAGGTACCGGGAAGTCAATAGCCCACTTTTTGAATGCTTGTAGGGTCATCCACGATGCTAATGGAATTTCATACCTTCTGGATGGTTTCCCAACTCTCTGGAATACATCGTAGGCTCTGGCATAATCTTTAGCATCCTTGTATAAGGTAGGCCACCAAAGGCCAGCTCGTAGAACCTTCTATGCAGTTTCTTTCCCTGTGTAATGTCCTCCTGCGATGCCTTCATGAGATTCTGCGAGGATCAGTGGGTGCTCTATCTCCATAACACACCTCCTTAATATATCATCGGGTCCCATTTTGTATAGCTGACCAGCTATAATTGAAAATCCTACAGCGCGCACCACTAATTGTTTCTTCTGGGGACTTGTATACTCACTAGGTGCCATTCCTATTGACAGGAACTAGACTATGTCTGCAAAGTGGTCGTCAATATTTATAATGGTGAGCAGCTATGCATCCGACAGTGTATCCTCCAAACTGGTGGGTTCTTTGCCATTTTCCAACCTCGACAAGTGGTCAGGGCCCTTGTTCATTCTTCCTGGCTTAACTATGATTTCAAAATCATATTCTTGAAACAGCAAAAGCCATTTGCATATTTGTCCCCCCAACACTGGATTGTTGACTAGGTACTTTAGCTTGGAGTGATCTGTGAACATTTTAAAGTGTCCTCCCAACAAGTAGTGGTGGAATTTTTGTAGCACATACACCATGGCTAATCCTTCTCTTTCAGTGGTGGTGTAATTAATTTCATATGTAGATAGCTTCCTTCTAGCAAAATCTAATGGATGGTCGATATCCCCCTCTCTAGGTTGTGCCATCACTACTCCCAATACAATAGAATATGCATCGACATGCACATGAAAATCTTTTCTCCAATATGGAAAAACCAGAATGGGCACAGTAACCATCTTCTGCTTAAGTGTGTCGAAGCTTTGCTGGCATTCGTTTGTCTAGCCAAACTGACAATATTTCTTCAAGAGATTTTCCATTGGTGTTGTAATTTGGGCATATCCTTTAATGAATTTCCTGTAATAACCGGTATGTCCCAACATAGTGCACAGTTGTTTAACTGAAGTAGGAGGCGAAAAATTAACTATAATTGCAATTTTAGATGGGTCGACTAGCAGTCCCTTCTTGCATACAATATGACCTAATAGCACTCCAAAGGGTGAGAAGAAAATGCACTTCTTCATATTTAAATAAATTTGACACTGCCTGCATTTATCCAACATTAGCCTTAGACATTCAATATGGTTTTTCAACAAACTAAACATAGTCCAGTCAATGGAACCATTTGTTGGCACAGGGGAAAACATAGGGTTCACTTTAAGAGTGCACCAACAAGCCCTAGCTATTGGCCCTTTTGGCAGAACCTACGAAGTAGATGCAGTCTCACTCGAAGAAGCTATGAGGGGGTTGTAGGACAGAGATGTTTTCAACCAAGGGGAATATCATGTGGATCAAATCACAGGAACACCACAACATTCATACATCACTCATCAGCTTGATCTACTCCATGCATCTATCAGATCTACCTTAGCAATGCAATAACAATATATGAAGACAAATACAAATTACCAATCACACACACAACACAAGATGTACGTGGTTCACCCTCTCTCTAGGGCTACATCCACAAAACTGTGCTATATTATATTGATGTAAAGAATACAGTTCTTGTTTGCGCACTTAGCTAGAAGATCTCCTCTCTTCTCCTCTATTTCTCTCACCTCCCTGTGCACCCATCTGCAGGGTTGATCTTCACACCGAGCTGAAGGTCTTACAATCCCGGAGGCTCTTTCACTCAGCACCTCTCTCTTTCTCACAATACTCTTCTCTCGACCAACTCAGTATCAACAATAACAATAAAAACACATCAACCCAAAAGTACCAACCCAACCTAGGCCCTTTAGACCTCTATTTATACATTACAATCATTCATCAACATCCTTAGGCTGAAACCTAAGTGTCCAAAACCCTAGATACCAAAACCCTATGTGTCTAAACCCTAGGTCAACTTGACCCACTTTTTTCGAGATTCGCCAGCTTGTCTTTCCTTTCCTCTCGCACGGTGCTCCAAAGCATCCAATGGTGGATTTTTCCCACTTGCTGAGTTGTCCTCGATCCTTCTTCCTTGCTTATCTATCATTCCTGATCTCCTTTCGTCCAACGGCTTACTTTTCCATAATTTGCTCCATATTTTTTGTTTGTCTGCTTACTTTGCCCCAGTAACAATTACTGTGCCTTCCGCGAAGTGTGCATTTCACCTTTTCTTTCTTAATCTTCTCTCTCTTCCATAACCAAGGGCCAACAATTCCCTTCAATTTTGCAGCCCAAGACCTTGACAACAACATGCCAAACTTGGGAGGGATGTCAACAACCACTACATCCATAACCATGTTCTTTGTTGGGATTTGTGACAAATATACCACCAGATCTTTAATAAGACCTATGCACTTCACCTTCATGGAATCAAAAGAGAACATGTCTTTGTAAGGCCTTGTGATGTGCAGGCCTAGTTGGTCCATGACCACCTTGGGCATTAGGTTATGAGATGCTCCAGAATCCAACATGGCATTGTGTAGATTCATATCATGGATTTTCAGGCTTACATAGAAAGGATATACTTCTTCATTATCGACATTTTCTTATACTCTCGGTCCAAATAAGATGGTAGGGGGATCATATTGTATGTTTAGGGTATCAGAATCTTGTTCCATATTAAGCATTTTGATGATTTGATTTATATATTTTCTATTCTTGATTAATTCATTAAATGGTACAAAAATTTTGATCTTGGCCATCTCACTTTCAAAATTAAAAGAGGATGAGGTTTTATCTACCTCTTTGGTGACCGTTTCTTTCCTCGCCTCCAATATTTTATTCTGGGGTTCTTATTTCTACTTTCCTTTGTCCACAGTACCTTTTGCAGTAGAATATTTTGCAGCAGAATCCTTCGCAGCAGAATCTTTTACAGCAGAATCCTTTTTGGGTTGACTTGAAGAGGGTATGTTACTCTGAGCTTCTTTGGTGGGGTTTCCTTTTGGAGGATTTCCATTTGAAGGATTTCCTTTTGGGATGTTTTTATAAACTCTCTGATTTCAAAGATTGTATTGTCTCTAGAATTTCATGATGGCATCTTGCAATCCTGCTTGGTAATATTCCCTTTCTACTGATAACCTTTCCTCCTCATCCTACAGGAAAATATCACTTGCGTCCATGAAATGGTCATGTTATTATTTAGTTAAGAACACCTTTGTTTATTTATCATCACAACAATTCACATTGTCTTCAAAATATCCATCATAATTCTCGCTTACATAATTATTTTGAAAATGAGGTCTTATTTGTTGATCCCCTTTATTCCCTTGGTTTCCTTGATTCGCCTGATCTGCTTGATTTTCCTGATTTTCCTGATTACCCTTATTTCTTTTATCTCTTTGTCTAATTTGTGGGATTTTTGGTCTCCTCATATTTCTAGGAGGACCATCATCCTGTTCTTTGGGGTTAGGCCTATTACCCAGGTCCATTCTTTCCATCATTCTCTCCATGGTTCTCATCATCGCTTCAAATCTTTCTTCTAATGTTTGTGAGGTTGAAGGCTATGCCTTATCTTGAGTTTTTTTCATGTCCCTGCCAGAGTTAGCTTTTATCTTTCCTGAAGCCATTAGATTCACTTTGAATTCTATGGCATCAGTCATCATATCATCTATTGTAGCAGATCTTCGTTCTCTCAATAACAAAGCAAAACCACTTTCAAAATAATCAGCATATCTGAGATGAGCAGCTTTAGGGGGGGGTTTACCTCAATAGGAATCAAATTATAAACCGTTATGAATATGGATAAAAACTCCTGCATTGTTTCGTTAGGTGACCTCTTCATGTTGTTATACTAGGTCAACAATTGAAGGGGATTTTTCTTGTCGCCCCATTTTGCAAGGAAGCTGGTTTCAAAGGCCTCAAAATCTATGATACTAGCTGTTGGAAGGGCTCTGAACCACTTCCTCACTTCTCCTGCAAGAATTTGTGTAAACAGTTTCATTTTTACATCTTCAATGTCCACCTCCTTTAAGTCTACAAAATTGTTAAACCAATCTAGGTGCTTCTGGGATGATATGTTACCTTCAACAAATATAGTTTGATCCTTAGGTTATAGTCTTGAGGTAAATCATGTAGCTGAGAAGGCAATACAAGGGGAGAAAATATAGATACCATGGCTGCTATGAGGGGTCAGAGTGGTTGTTGGTTGTGATTATGAATCATTATAGGCTTGGTATATGCAACTAAAATAAAATCTTGGAATCTTTTTTCGTCACAGATGAATTCGCTTAAACACGATTCAGACTTACTTTTGAAAAGAGTTTGTTCAAATTTCATGTCAAACTCAAGGTATTCAATGCTCGTCACTCCATCCTTGGGTAAGGAAAAACATCAGTCTAGATGCAACACTGGGTTTAATTGATTTTATTTTCTTTTATGTATGATCTTTTCAGGATCAAACACAGGGATTGTAGCTTCTGGGTCTGGGTTGCTACTGGTGTGAATTCTCTTGGGAGCCAGGATTCCTAGCTCACATTATTTGGTGCAACTGGTCTCTTGGTAATGGAGTCGACAAGGAAAAAATAATCTCAGCTAATAAGGTATGATCCACTGTCACCCTCAGGGATCAAACTATAGCTTCAAGTCATTTTTCCCAAGGAAGATTTCACTTTCGATCCTCGACAACGGCACCATAATGTTAGCACTCTGTAAAAAAAAATCGGTTGAATAGAAAAACAATAGAGGTGACTGTTTCAACCTACTTTAGAGATGGGCACTAGCCTTCTCAACTCAGAGAGGGATCTCTCGTGTCACTTTATATTTCTTTGGCAATCAATGACTAGATTTGGTTTGTTTTGAGGGTTTTTATAATTTTTTGGCTAGGAAGGGGAGGGACACTTAGGGATATGGAGTCGAAATTCTGAAAGTGAATGAAAAAAATTACTGACTGACAAAAATATCCATAGAATAAAGGATAAATGAGGCAATGGATCTGAGCTACAAATTAAGTTTAAGAGAAGTGTAGGAAGGAGAAAACAAATAACTGCATCAGAGCATTTCTGAAATGAATTCTGAATTAGTTAAGAAGAAACACACGCAATTTAAATTTCTTAAGCCAAGAGCATCATATGATGAATTTTGGGCCATTAAATCTCCAATTTAAATAGAAGAAAATGGAAATGGAAATGAAGAACACACAAAATACATACAATGAAAGGAGACAAAACTCATATCACCACCATTAGAATATTTTCATAGAGACTTCAAAAGCTTCTGCATATGTATTCAATTCAGCTCCAAAAAATTATAGTAGAGTTTAGAAACAACAAAAGGGTGCCCTTGCACTTCTGCCAACATTTCTTCGTTCAAAATTTCTAGTACTTATACAATTTGACTATAATGGTTGAAACTAAAATGTTTCATCTTCTAAAATTGACTACAATAATTTCAACTGACAGTCTCAGCATGTGAACTAATTTAAAATGATTAAACAAAAACATTTCATAAACTTTTGACTGATTCCTCTGACTTCTCATTTTTTGTCCTCGTCATTTGTCTTTCTCTGATCTCCTGTCGAACTCCCCAATCTGGTGACACCTGGAGGCTATTTTCTCATCCATGGAAAACTGCATTTTGTCTTGCCTAGCCACATGATCTCCTTCGACTGTGAGTCAAAAGGAATCTCGTAATCCATCATTTCTTTTATCAGAATATCCAAGTCATGAAAGTAGCATAATTCATAGTCGACAACCCAATCTTTACTATCTTAAAATGATTTAAAATCTCAAAGTTTGTGGCCAAATATTCCACCAAAGTTGATCCCTTCAGGTTCTCCTCTAGGCCTTCAAATTTGGAATGATCCATTCTGCACTGAGTGAGGAGAGAATTGTATTCCTCTTGATCATATAATTTCCCTTTTCCATCCCAAAATGGTGGGAGGCCCTTGATAAACAATTGTTCAAATGTATCCTTAAATTCTTGTATACTCTACTCCATCTGTACATATTTGGTTTGAACTGACTTGAATAAGTTGTGCTTAGCAATGATCCTTCTGGCCCAAATGATCCATTTAGTTATGTCCTTGACCCAAATGGTCTGAAGTTCAGTAGTGATAATGACATTTATCAAATTTATAGCGTTCTGGGCCCATTCTAAGGGCTTTTTTGCCAGTGTCTCATTTACATCAGTACACCTACTTCAGGCAGTGATAGCCATGTTGTTCTTGTCATTAATAAAATTCATGAACACTCTGAACTTAGCAGCTTCAACAACAATAGCATCCCAGATTACATGCTTATCTCCCTGCAAAATTACTTTACCTCTCAACCTTGTCTTCATCTTGTTTACCCTCTCTTGCAAATCTTGATTTTCCTTTTGGACTTGGGTGATCTTTTCATCCTTCATTTTCATCTCTTTCTGCATCTTTTCTATGATTCCCTTAAGGCTCTTGATTTCCCTTGTCTTCAATCTTAATTGGGACATAGCTTGAATGATATATTCAATGTTTGAATCAGCTCCTGCTGTACCAGGCACAACCGCAGGCCTGTTCGATACTTCTACCTGTCCTTGCGACCAATTCTCTTTTTCCTTTTCTAGCTGCAATACTTTGGCTTTGTAATTTAGTGCTTCCTGTCTAAATGTATCTTTTTCTTATTCTAGAGTAGCCAACTCTATTTTCTGTGGATGTTCTGTGGCAGACATATTCAACTTCTTTTTCATGCTTTGAATCAATTTTTCTTTCTCATCTAAGGAAGATTTTATTCCTTGAGGGCCTTCAGATTCCAACCTTTTAACCTGGGTCTACCAGGCTCTGTTCGATGTTTTTCCTTCTTTAATTGTCCATATGATTTAAGTACATGGGTTTTCAGTCTTGAAACCTTCAAACTCAGACTCAAGTAGTCTGAATATAGCATGTCACTGGCGTTTCTGTGGAAATTTACCCCCTGGGGCACCGATATTTTCATAATGCATCTTGATTTCAGACACTTCATCCTCATCTTCCACCGCTATGTTAAGTGTATTCCTTTATACATCCCTGACTGAAAACAGGGAAGACTTGTTGTAGGATATCCTCTCTACTTCAAGTAACAAATATCTTATTTCACTCATGGACAGATTTACTTTTACAGGGTATTGGTTTGCTAAATCTTCTTTGGATTGGTAGACTTCTCTAGGTGCCTTATTAAAGACATGTTTCTTGCTGCTAAAATATCTTGAGCTAATTTCACCCTGTGGTATGTTCCCTGTATTAGCTTCTTCGTTTTTGGTTCTACTCTCCACCATATCCATACTCATTTTTTCTTTATGTTCTTCCTCCTCCAGGTTTACTATCTATGGGGACTATTTGATTTTCATTTTATTAGGAACATTTTGCTGACCATTGGCGCCTAGGGCCTATGAACTTATCCTCTTGTTATAAACACTCATCTTGGGAGCTTTAATAATCAACCTTGGAGAATTTTTCTGTGTCTGGATTTGCTACGGGGATGACTCTATTTGTTGTGTCTAATCAAGCTGGAAAATGACTTCCATATCTGCACAGGTTTCCAGATTTTCCAGTTTATCAAATCCTTCAACATGTTCATGCTCATATGGGCCTTGTTTTCTCATCAGTCTTCTTTTAGATATGACCTGGTGTGGATCATATTTCCTCCCTTGTAACTATGTAAACTCAAATTCACTGAGCTTGGCCTGTATCTAAGGCAAACATGACCTAGTCTTTACCACAAAGGGTCCTATTATGAAAGTAAACTTTAAGTTAGATGCTTTGTGCATTTTTAGAAAATGTTATGTTTTTGAGATGATTCTTTGCTTGAGGAAATCCAGGGAAAAGACTCTGGGAGTCAATAAAACAAGTAAAAGGTAAGGTCCCTATTGATAACCATATACCCAAATTACAGTAGAATGCATGAACAACACCCAATATCCTACCCTATTCTCTGGATTGGGTTGTAAAGAGATTTTCATTTCTTCCAAAACCCTTGGCAGGCTAGTGCTGAAGATTAAGCTATACACTCTAGACATGATCTTATTTATAAAAATGAGCATGGTGATCCTTTTGCATCCAGTCGATATGAATGCAAATTTAGGGAAGTCTGTCATATTTGTTTCCAGGAACATTCTCAGCAAGTGCGTGTAATACTTGAAGTGTCTCACTGATTGGAAATTCACTAGCTGTTTGTTCACATTATCAACGATGAACTCTTCAAAAATAATATTGAATGACTGACTGGACTTTGATTGAAAAAAAGTCAACAGAAAAACCAACATGACCTCTACTACAAAATTGTTGTTATCCAATCCTAAAATTTCATTGAGTATGGAACAGGCCCACTAGACCTCAATAACCATGATGCTTACATTCATAGGCAACGACAGACTCTTAAAATGATGTTCGGGTTTAACAATGCTCTGTAAAAATAAGGTTTTGACCTTGAGGGGACATTCTTTATAGACTATAATTAGTTTCTCTTACTCAAAGGGCTCAAACGTTGTGGAGGAATACTTTGGTGTACCGAGGGCATGTCGAATTGACGGGCTATCTACTTTGCATAGGACCTCTAACCCTAACTTATTCAAAATGACCTTTTCTTCCTACAAGTATTGTTCTACACACTAGCTTATGAATTATGGGAAAGGGAATGTGACTTCGATGGCGTAAGGGGTTATGGAGGCTTGGGATGCTTCGAGGAAAGGTATTTGTTTCCCGAAATTATCTAACAAATTGGCTCTGGATATGGAAATGGGTGAGATGGTTATTTCTATGTCAAATATATCGGAGTCCCTATCAATTAGGTTTTATTCTTTAGAGGCAGGATCTTGTTCTGTTATGGATAAAATGATAGGATTCATGGCCAGGATGAAAAATACCTATGAATGAGCATAGACTATGTGAGTTTAGTTCACTGTTGAGCTTCAGTTTGAACGGAGAGTTTGTGACAATTTTAAAACGTTCAAATGATTTGAAATACCATAAAATAATGACTGAGGCCATCCTTTTGTATTCACTTGTCTATATCAGGGGTGAGGCAAAATGGTTTTGGGTAGACTGCTTTTCTCCCCAATGTGCCCCTGGTGGCACCATGTGTCTATGAGCTAAAACCACGTAATTTCTTACGGCCCGCTCTCGAGCAATTAACCTTCATGTTATTTCCTCACTTGATACATCTCTTGACCGTCGATCTGGGATGTTTGAGATCTGTGTCCCACCAGGCTCCATAAACTTCCACGCTTCCACTATATTTATCCCTTTTCCGCTAGGTATGACCCTATCCTCCAAATTTATCGCATCTCCACACTAATCTAGCCCCTCGCTAAATCTGAGACTTGGATTCCATCTAAGAATTGTTATGGTGATAACAAGACAAACATTCCACCCAACTATAGACTGACTATTCCAAATCTCAACAACCAATCACCCTTGAGCTAAGGCTAGTAATCCACAAAAGAGGGTGGTCTCTTACATTCCGCTCACAACCCATTGATATCTTCCTACAACTATCCCGATTTTCCACCATCTCTCTTCTTCTTGACCTACCCAACCCAAGGAATGTACCCCCTCACTAATATCAGTCCCTCGAGAATCCCATTCATTTATGAGGGCCTATTTGGTACAGGTAACTAGGAATCTCTCATATGGGAAATCAAGGGAACTTGTTGTTAGGAAAATTACCAACAAACTAACAATAAACACTTGTTTTTACAGTGCAACTCACTCAGGAGTTCACTCTTCAGGATTGACAACTTGGCTCTTTGGTTTCTAGCTCCAATTCACTTCAAATACTCTCCAGCATGATCTATAATTCTCCCTCCATGGCTGCACCTACTCCAAGCTATCTTTCTTTCTCTCTAATTTCTCCTCATGCACAAAAACTCAATGTGTAAAATTGTTGTCCCAACCCATACAAATTTCCTCCCTTTGGATTGCCTTTCTTAACTCACAATATTCCCCAAGATAATTTTACTCAACCCCCATGTGCCCAATAACTTTGGGATGTGACCACTCACACCCATCCTCTTACATGTATTAAATGATTGGTTTTGGGAACACTCAATAAGAAACTGGAAGGTTCATATACAATTAGAAATTTTAGGAAAATGGGTTAGTTAATCTACATGGGTAATTCCCCCTTGGAACCCTCTTGGCCATTATCCTATATCCTCCCCCCTCTTGTGAATTAATTCATCCCCCATCTCTTTTCCGTGTCCCATGGGAAGTTGGCATCACATTTTATTATTAAAGAATAGAAATACAATTTTGTTGTAGCCACACATTATACCCACGTTAAGCATAAATTAAACTAGGGATTATATTGGGGATGTTACATTCCCCTTCCCATACAAGTGTGTGTCGTCCTTAGTGCACACTATGCCAATATACATATATGCAAATTTTCATCACAATAAAATAAAAATTATGCAATTCAACAACTCCAGTTGCAACTCCATCCATAATCTCATGTTCCTCTCACCTCGCCAACCCAAGGAATGCACCATTCATTTAAAATATCTAAACTAATGGATGTACCATCCGTTTATCATTATTAACCCAAGAAGTGAGCCATTCTTTTATCAAGGTCTTCGACGTAGATGGATAGGACTATGAGATGCGGTTCCAGATCTCTAGCTTCTCAAAATGGAGTCTTGTATCCCATTTTCTTCTAAATTGTCAAATATTTATGGGTATTATGCCCACATGTTTTCTTCATTCTCCCATGTAGCATCTTCAGGACCGTAGTGTGTCCATCGAACCTTTACCATCCCTATGGCCTTGTTCCTGAGAACTTTGAATTTCTATTACATGATGTGTATGAGTTCCACACGGAAATCCCCTTCGTGCTCCACCTAGATCACATTCCAATCAATTATGTGGTTAGGGTCAGACACATATTTATTTAATAATGACACATGAAATACATTATGCACTCTCATGGATGCAGGAAATGATAGCATGTATGAAACTGGCCCTATATTTTCTAATATCCCAAAAGGCCCACAATATCTTGCTTCCAACTTTGGGCAAATTCCTAATCTTAACGAACTTCTCTTCTCCTTCAATTTTAAAAACATGTTCTCCCACTTTGAAATATCTAAACACCCTATACTTGTATGCATAAATTTTCTTCCTATCCTAGGAAACCTTTAAATTCTACTTTATCGTTGCCATCTACTCTTCCATTTCCTTCAACAAATCTATCCCAACAACTGCTCTGTCTACTGGATTATCCCAACCTGCTAGTGTGTTACATTTTCCGCCATACAATGCTTCAAACAGACTCAATTTCAATGAGGCTTGAGACCCATTATTGTATGCAAATTCCACTAAATGAATATAATATTCCCACTTTGATGGTTGTTCTGTCACATACATTCTAAGCATATCTTCAATTATTATGTTGGTCCTCTCTATTTTCCCATCTAACTATGGATGATATGTTGTGCTAAGATTTAAATTTGTTCCAAAGACTTTGAACAAACCCTTCCAAAATTTGGAAGTAAACTTTGGGTCTCTATATGAAACTATTGCCTTAGGCACTCCATGTAGCCTAGCAACTTCTTTCATATATATTTCTGCAATATTTTTTCTTTGTGTGTAGTCCTTACTCGAATAAAATGTGTTTCCTTAGTTAATTTATCCACCACCAGCATGATGGAATCATGCTACTTCATTGTTATAGGCATCTTAGTAATAAAATCCATTGTAACAACTTCCCACTTCCATTTCAGAATGGGCAATAGCT
>ML779121.1:352512-372760 GCA_009831015.1 Picea engelmannii | reverse complement strand
TTTTGGGCAGTCTCATCACCTGAAATCCTGCACTAGTCCACATATCATAGCAATGCATCCAAACCAATATAATTTCACATACAAATATTCATACCATAATGTTTCTCGTCTAGTGGTCATGATATCCACTTTCATCATCATTACGTTGGCTATTTCATAGCACATAACCTGCAGATTAGTCTGTAACACAAAATCATACATTTCTATGCATTATCATCATGTAATTGCATGCAATCATCATTTCAATTCGATATCCGTGTACCAACAACTTAACATCAAGTTTTCAAGTTAGAAATAGATCTCATAATATCCCATAATTCAATTTCGACACCCATTCATAAGATTATCATTTACCAAATAGATTGCACCATATCCAACATCATTCTAATAACATTTAAGAATTCATAAAATTTACATTCTCACAATATGTCGCATCATATACATCATCATCAATAACATTTAAAAATTCGTAACATTTACATTCTCATAGTAGATCGCATTATATTCTTCATCATCAATAAMATTTAAACATTCATAAAATTTGCATTCACATAGTAGATCGCATTACATTCATCATCATCAATAACATTTAAACATTCATAATGGTTCATATGTCTTAAAAGTTTAAGTGTATCATTTAATAGTTTCATTGTGAAGAGAAAATAATATAAGTAGGCCTCAGGTAATCCTGGTTGCCTAAGTCAAAAGGTGGTGTTACATACACCCAACCTTCGAGAAACATATTCTTGAGGTGGTCAAAAAAGTGAGGGATAGTCTTGTCATAATGTCTCGGTGTCTTCCCAAGTAGCAGATCCTGGACTATACTTGTCCCATTGGACCTTAACTTGGTCTACCAGACGGTTCTTGAGTTGTCGGACTCTACAGTCCAATATGCGTAATAGTTCTACCATGGGGGTTCCCACGTCTGATACCTGCAATTCCTTCCAATTTGGTTTATGTGATTCATCAGCAACATAATGACGTAAAACAAATACATGAAAAACATTATGAGTTTTATGCAAGTGGGGTGGCAATACGAGACGATAGGCAACGGGTCCAATTTTCTCTTGGATTCTGAACGGTCCTATAAATCAAGGTGACAAATTTGTCCCCTTCCTGAACTGTATGGTACTCTTATTAGGCCTGATACGAATGAAAACCTAGTCTCCCACTTCATAACTTCGGTCGGTCCTATGTGCATCTGCATAACTTTTCTTCCTATCCTGTGCTTCCTTTAGTCTCTGCCTAATCTGAATCACCTATTCCTCCATCTCTTGGATCAATTCTGGCCCAACTGTTACTCAGTCTTCTAATCTATCCCAACTCAACAGTGTTCTACATGGCCTTCCATACAAAGCTTTGTAGGGTGGCATTCCAATGGAGTTATGAAAACTGTTATTGTAGGAAAACTCTACCAAAGGTAGGTACTTCTCCCACTGGGTTTTATTATCCATGACATACATCCTGAGCATATCTTCCATGACTTGATTTACTCTCTCAGTTTTCCCATCTGTTTCAGGATGATAAGTTGTGCTTAAGTTCAACTGAGTCCCCAATGCTAACCGCAAACTTTTCCAAAACCTAGAAGTGAATCTGGAGTCCCTATCTAAAATTATCTTCTTAGGTATCCCATGCAAACAGATAACCTCATTTACAAAAACATGTGCCACATCAGTGACATCGTAAGTGTCTCTAACCGCAATAAAGTGAGCACTCTTGGTTAAATTATAAACTATCACAAGAATGGCATTGTGTCTATGGGATGTGAGCGACAACCCCACAACAAAATCCATAGAAATGACTTCCCATTTGGACATAGGAACATCATGTGGTTGTAGGAGGCTTGCCGAGTGATGGTGGTCGGCTTTCACTCGCTGACACTCTAGGCATTTGGCGACGAAATGGACTACATCGTGCTTCATGCCTACCCAAAAGAAGAGCTTCCTCATGTCTGTGTACAACTTCTTCACACTCGGATGCACACAATAAAGTGCTCAATGGGCTTCCTTCAGTATGATGCTTCGAATATTCCCATTTTTAGGGATGTACATCCTTCCTCGATATCTCAATAGTCCGTCTACTTTCAGACTATATCCTTCATACTTTGGATCTAACTGCCTCCCACTCTGGAGGTTTGAAGTAACCTTTAAATACCAACTATCTCCTTGGAGTTGTGTCAACACATGTTCCCTCAGATTGACCTTTAAGGGTACTAAGGAGAAGATACATGGTCTCCTACTCAAGGCATCTGCGACCACATTTTCCTTTCCCTTGATGTATGAAATACCAAAATCGTACTCACTCCATCGCCTTTTCCTGACATTCAGATCCCTTTGAGTGAAGAGATGTTTTAAACTTTGATGGTCCATTTTGAGCTCAAAGTTTCACCCTACCAGATAGTGCCTCCAAAGTTTCAGATCTAGCATTACAGCTACCAACTCTAAATCATGAGTTGCGTATAGCTCTTCGTGTTTCTTCAACTTCCTGGATGCATAAGATATCACTCCTCCATCCTACATTAGCACAGCCCCCAACCCTTGCTTCGAGGAATCCATGCATACTGTAAAGTCCTTTTCCATATCCGACACTCGTAGAATTGGCGCACTAGTTAGTAACCTCTTAAGCTCAATGAATGCACTATCACATTCTTCTATCCATTCATGCCTAACCCAATTACGCTACAAAGTGGTGATGGGTTTTTCTATTTTTGAGAATCCTTCCACAAACCTTTGATAATAACCTGCTAGCCCCATGAAGCTTCTCACCTCATGGGCATTTTTCAACACTGGCCATTCCATAATGGGCTTTACCTTTTTTGGGTCCACAGAGATTCCTTCACCGGAAATGATATGACCTAAGTAGTGGATCTCTTTCTATAAGAAGGAACATTTCGATAAGTTCCCATACAATTTGTTCTCCCTAAGGCAGGACAACACTACTCGTAAGTGTTCCTCATGTTCTCTTTCATTCTTGGAATAGATGAGGATGTCATCTAGAAAGACTTGTACATAACGGTCTAAGTACTTTCGAAATACGTCGTTCATGAGGCTCATGAATACTACTGGGGCATTGGTCAATCCAAAAGGTACTACGACAAACTCGTAATCTCCAAACCGAGTTCGAAAGGCAGTTTTTAGGATATCTCCTTCCTTAATCCTTAACTGATGATACCCGGATCACAAATCGATCTTTGAGAATACTGCCGCTCCTTTCATATGATAGAAGAGGTCATCTATTCGTGGCATTGGGTACCTATTTTTCACTGTAGCACAATTCAAGTCCCTGTAATCTATACACAGTCGTAAGGATCCATCCTTCTTCTTTACAAAAATTATTGGTTCACCCCAAGGTGAGACACTGGGCCTTATTAGCCCTAAGTCTAGTAACTCTTTCAACTGCATTTTCAACTCACAAAGTTTCGGTGCTGTCATTTGATACAGAGTCTTGGAGATTGGTTTTGCACTAGGTTTTATCTCAATAGTAAAATCAAGCTCCCTCTCAGGAGGTAACCCTGGTAACTCGTTCGGAAAAACATCCTTAAATTTTGACAATACTGGGTACTAATCCAATGAGGGTCCCTTCCTTTCGTTCACTGCTTCCACTACATATAGTTGACACCCTTGTCTCAAGCATCATTTAAACTTCATAGTTGAGATAAAGCGTAATGACACTTTTCTCCGTACCCCCTGGATCTCTACCGGTCTTTCCTCATTTTCGACACAAAGCACCCTCTTTGTGAAACAATCTACCAAAGCTCGGTGAGTTTTTAAACAATCCATTCCAATGATTAGGTCATACGCCCCGAGAGCAATGATGTATACCTTCAACTTGGTAGTACACGCTCCCAGGTCTACTTTACAATTATCAACACTAAGTCCTACCGCTTGTTTTTCCCCTGAATCCATATTGACTTGTTTAAATTCATCATGCTCGTATGCTGCCAACCCACTCTTTTCTATTGCAGATGGTGAAATGAAACTATTTGTCGCACCTGAATCAAATAAAATCTTAACATTGATATGATTTAGCGTACCTGATGACTCCACCACCGTGGATTGATGTTCGGCCTAGCGATTATTAACCACTGCATAAATATGACGGTTGCTACTTTCTCTTCCCATCGGGGCCTTCCCTTCTCTAAGCATGAATCCTGATTGTAACTCTAGGAAGTCACGCTGGTAATGGGGTCCTCCACATCCCCAATAGGTAACACGAGATTGAACCTATGCACTGTTATGTGACTTTCTCTTAAATGAGTTCCTTCCCCTAGAACCCTTCCCTTGGAACCCCTGCCCCTACTAGTTGTTCCCTAAGATGGCCATGGACCTGTTTGCATCATTGGCAATGAACAATATGCTGCACTCGCTGCCATTGAAATCCATGTGGCTACTGTCCTTGACATGACTCTATTACCATATGGAGGTGGCCTTGAGCCCCCTCCCCTGGGAAATGTCCTAGGGGCCTTCCCGACGAATCCAAGACAATGCGGAAAGGTCGACTTCATACCTCCATTCAAGTTCATGTGTTCCTCTACATAACGCACATTTTCCACAGCTTTCGCTACTGAAGACAGTTTCCACATCCACACCATAGCTCTAATCTTAGGGTTCAATCCATAGATGAAGTGCTCTACCTGTCATTGGTCATTATCCATATACGAAACATATTTGACCAATTCCATAAACCTGATCTCATACACTTCTACGGTCCTGTTTCTCTGTACTAAGGCATGAAACGCTCCTACTTGTTGTTCCTCATATTAAGCTGCAGATATTTCCTTCGGAACCTCTCCTCGAAAAGTTCCCAAGATACTGTGTCTGGGGTGAGATGCAGTTGTCTTTCCAGGTTACCCCTCCAGTTCAAGGCGTTGTCTCTTAACTGAAAAATCGCTATCTTCGCCTTAGAGTTGGACACATAGTCCCTTAAGGAAAAACACCTTGTCATGCCTTCCAACCACGCTTCCACACGTTCACTGGCGCGACCCCTGGCAAACTCTGGAAGTTTGATCTTCTGCAATTCTTGACTGATGTCTTCGGGTGGAGTTCCTCCCCCTAAATCCCTTGACACTTCTGGATTACCCATTCTAGATAATGGGGGTTCGACTTCGGTCCCTACTGGTTGTCGCCCCTTTAAAGTCTCATTTATGGCCTCCAACAAGTGCAGTATGAGAGCTAGTTCGGGCAATGGTGGCGGCAATGCTGGTGGTGTTGGTGGTGCTTGCGACGACGCTCCTCTGCCTTGATTCCCTCGAGTCCTAACCATCCTGTATGATTTAACCTGCATCAACAAAAGTTGTCAGGGTGAGTTCAAGGACGTTTCAAATTGACGCTACTTAAACTAGAAACAGGGTTAGGCGTAAGTTTTTCTTTACTTGTCTATAAATAGACATTACTTTCTTTAGGGGATTGGCTAGGTTACGGTTAAAGAGTCTAAGCTTGATTTCATCGCTTAAGAAAACTATTGTCTCCTTCGCCTGGTAGCTATGATAGCACTGTACCATAGTCGCCATAGTACATCAAATCCTGTATGTAGTTCTTCCTATCATACGTCCTACTATACCCTAACTATTCCCCACAACATGAGTCAAACTCCCGCTACTCTACAAGGACCTTTAACCTTTATAAATATGAATAACTCTATTATAAATATAATTAACCTTTAAGCTCTATGTGTGGCGCATTGGTGTTTGGTCATTCCCCAAAGCGCTTGGACTTGGTGGTGGTCGTGGGTTCAAAACCCATGGACCTCTAAAATTTATACTTAACCCTATGTAAATCATTACGACAAATAAGTCAATTAATTTTAATTATCATATTAATCTTACCATATATTATTAAATTTAAAACTCATATATCACTAATCTTTTAATTTAATTTAATTTATATTTATATTTAATTTGATCTTTTTATTTAATTAAATTAAAGTAATTAAATTATTTACTCACCTTAAATTAAATTAAAACCCATAATTATTTAAATTATTTAATTTAAATAATTTAATTTACATAATAGTATTAATACTTTTAAATAATTTAATAAAACTATAATTAATATTACAATGTTCTTAATAACTTGATGCGAACGAGGCATTCGCTGGCAGCCTTTAAGGTCAGGCTTTTGGCATGAGGCCCACGTGCCCGGCCCCCGGCTCTCAGTACCAAAACCCTAAACTATTCTTTAACCCTAATTCCTCTTTTCCTTAATATTTCTTCTTGCGAGGTTTCTGGTTACGTGGTCAGCCGCCATGGCCTTCTCTCATGGCTTCTCCTCCTTGTTTATAGGTGATGGCTTGTATTGTTTCTTGGTGAATGATTTTTGTGCTAGTGTTCGACGCTTGTGCTTGGGTTGTATGTCCTTTATATGTGTCGAAGCTCTCCTAAGTTATTCGATCAGATAAATGGAGTGGAGTTGAGCTTGGCACTTGGCTTGTTTGAAGCATTGGTTCTTTTGTTTTGTAGTGCGCGCCTTTTGAGCCCACTTGTGAGATCCTCCTCCCCGTGTCTTGATTCCTGGTGCTTGGGCACTCAGTCTTGGATAACTTGTGTTGTGTGATGACTCTTGGTTTGTGTTGATGATGCAGGTGCTCATGCTATTATCAACTCTGGTGAATGCATGTCTGTGTATGTGTATCATAATCAGAAAGCCTGTTTAAAATAGAAGAACAAAAAAAAAATGCAAATCCCCAGGTTCCATTCACGAGACAAAAAAGAATTTTTTTTTGAACAACACCCAAGGACCATGTCACCACACAATGCTCTGTGAGATTTACTGTAGGGTTTTCAAGTTTTGTTTCAATAAATAAATAGAATTTTTTCCATGCCTGCACTATCCACGATAAAATTTGTAATCCTGCAGTGTACTATTCAGAAGCTATTGAACAAGGTAAAATTTCCCTTCAATTTTTCAGTTTATTTTATTATTTTTATAAAGGATTTATGTTAGGCTACATGGCAGGTGCCTATCCTGTGCAGATGACTCTTCTCGGTGGGAGGTCTGGGCGTTTTAATTTGTGGAGAGTGGAGGTGGATATACAATACATAGGATGGGCATTTGTGCAAAGTAAAGCCCCCCCGGTGAGCTCCTTATCATCATCAATTGGTTCCTCCTCATCATCATGTGATGGATCCCATTGCACAAGCACACCCAATTTTCAGAATATGGGGTGGAAGGTCACGAGTTCAAAGTCATGGACCTTTCCCCTTTTCTAGCATTTCTACCAATGCACCCACAGCCAATTTTCAGATCAGTTTTAAGGGCATGCTTAGATGTGGTGTAGACCATCTGGCATTTGTTTTTGTCCACAGAAAATGTGATCATGTGGTAGCACACTGCTAAATTTTTTATTTTGTTTTCTAGTTAATTGGTGGTTTTTCTTGTATCTTTGGTAGTGTGACAATTTGTGTTTATTTTTTGAAAATTGTCTGCAGTTATTGTGTGCACAACCTTCAGTATACAATCTATAGATGAAATGAAATTTCGGTCTCTGAAAATAATCCTTGTTTTTTTTTTATCGGTGTTACTGTTGGAGTGGTACTAGTGGATCGTGCCCTTCTTTGCATCGGATTGCACAGAAAACATTGTAAAGTCCATCGCAATAATGATATTATTGGCATCGATAATCTACTTTCAGATTTTGTAATTGATGATGAAGCAGCTCATGCTTCTAGACAAAATGGTCATTAGCGTAGAAGGAGGTTCTGTTTGGTTTTAAGCATGTTTTCAATAGAGGATTATATCAATACTACTTTTTTCATAAAAGCTTTGCGTGGGAAGAGACCTTCAACAAAATGATAATGCAGGAATCATTAACTGTGGGAGAATTGGCTATCATAACAATAGGTGAATGATAAGCCTCTCCTACGTGCCCTAACTATGATGCTAACTATGATGATAGTTGGATTGTTTTATTTTTTTTGAACTAGATTAATGATGACGCTGACTATGTCAACAGACCAAATGGTCATTCATCTTGGTGGTGAATGCACGACAATAATTTTGTTACTTCTGCATCTGGCATTCCAAGATATTCGTACAAGTTTTTCGAAGATGTTGCTTGCTCATATTTGCTAACATGTAGGGTTGTCATAGGCGGGGTCAATGGGGAAATGAAGCCTTGGAGCCGACTTTGTTTTGAGCTTGGCGCTTGGTCGTTTTTGTGGGGGGTAGGACGTACTGCCCAAGCAAAGTCTCAACATTCAAATGGCCAGGGCCACTGGCCTGTCAAGTCTGTTCAATTTTTGTTACAAATGTTGAAGAATGCAGGAAGCAATGCAGAGGTTATATATATATATATATATATATATATTGTTATGTTTAACTAACAATCATTATAATCTGTATTCTTTTGATAGGTGTTATTTTAAAGGAATGAATTTATAAATATTTAGAGGAACGAATTAATCATTAAGTATCCTAATTCGAGATTGACAAAGTTCTTCTAAAATGACCCACTAGGTGAATCAATAATTCTACAATCTCACCTGTGTGGAAAAGCAAATGCAGTGGTTTCACGAAGAATAGCTGCAATTGTGCATGATTTAAAAACTCCAAAGATAACAAATAGTTTGTATTTCACTGCATTATTTGGGAGTTCTTTACCTGCATTTTAAGCTAGTGATCTGATTTTTGTGTAGATCTGAATTACTATTCTATTTTATTGTTATTATTATTATTTTTTTAATATACCATATGATTATATATATATTAGATTTTATCAATTGCAACAAACATATTTCTTCTATATGTATAACTAGAATCTCTCTTTTTTTTTGCCGTTTGCAGGTTAGGTAGAAGATGAATGGAACAAGGGATGTGTGGGGTCTTGTTTCCCTGCTACACTCACTCTTTTCTTTAGGGTTTCTAGGTAGTTCTCTTCGTGGGGTTTTTGTATCATTTATGGGCTATCTTTGGTTGTTGAAGGGTTGTAAATATAGGGCTTTAGTGGTCATTTTTGGTTAATTCTGGGTAGGTGGGTAGGCCCTCGACTCCAGATTTTCAACCAGGGCTCTGATACCATGTGTAGGGACCAAATTAATTTAAGTCTATTAAAATCCATAAATTGAAACATATAAGATTACTTCTACGCAGAAAAACTTAGTAATTTCTTTCATTCAACATATAAGCATGTTAAATTAATTAATGAACAACAATTTCATAACAGAATAAGAATTAATTAACAGAATAAAATAAATTACCTCTTCCTGATGCTAATTCCCCCGTTGATCTGGTTGTCCTTTCCCTGCTTCCTTACCCAGCCCGATGCACTGACCAAACCTGCCCAAACCGACTAACCTCCCAGCCAGCTAGGAGCATCCTGTACGGCTCCCTAGCTCCAGGAAACCGAAAAGAATCCTGGCCCCCGTGCCCAAAACCCCCAGCAACCCAGTGCCCCTTGCAATGGTTCCCCAAAACCGTAGAACCCAACAACAGAACCAGAAAATCCAAACCAGAACTATCGTCTCCTCTCCAAAATGCTTCCCCTCCCAAAATGATAATCCTCCCCGTAAGACTCCTCCCCATCATATCTCCCTTCACCGACTCTCCTCCCCCTCATTAATTTCCTTATCTCCTCCTTTATTATCCTATCCCCCCCTTCTTTAATATCTTATCCCCTTCATTAATATCTTATCCCTTTCTTTAATGTCTTATCCCCTTCTTTAATGTCTTATCCCCCCCTGCATACGTAAAGCATTTAATTAAATAAATTAAGATTATTAAGCCCTTAAATTTATTACCCATGTCATTGAATGTGATATGTAATCAATCAATTAATTAATTAATCAATCAAAAGTTATAAACAATTAATTAATAAATAAATAGTATTATTAATACTAATCATTATTTAATTAAAACCATATTAGGACATCTGAATATCTAATTAATTATATTTAAAAATCCCCATGAACTATTTAACTAGGGTCATTACAATCTGTAGAAACCCTATTGGGTGTCTATGTTTAGTCTTCACTTTTTGGTATTATAGACATTTGGTTATGTAATTAACCACTTCTTTTTTCATTCCTGGCCAAAAGTATTGGCTTCTTACAACTGCAATTGTCTTCTGATATCTTGGATGTCCAACATATGGAACATTATGCATTTCCTTCAATACTACATTTTTTTATCTCACTAGAACTCGACACATACACCTTTCCTTTATACATAATAGTTCCATCTTCTTTTAGCTCACAAGAATTAATTTTTTGCTGCAAATTTCCTTGTTGTAATATCTCTTTTATTTTTAAATAATTCAGATCTAAATTTGTTGTTGCAACATTTTTTTCTTTCAGATCTATCTTGTACATGATGATGTCTGCAATATTCACTTCATGAGCTCTCCTGCTAAGTGCGTGAACCACTTGATTTTCCTTTCCCTTTATATTCTTAATTTCAAAGTCATATTCACTCAAAAATTCCATCCATCTAGTTTGTCGAGCATTTGGTGTTGGCTATCCAAAAAAATGCTTCATACCACAATGATATGCTCTTAGCTCGAATTTATTACCCATAAGGTAATTCCTCCACATTTTTAATGCATGTACAATTGTTGCTAAATCTAGATCATGGGTAGCATAATTCCTTTCATGCTCATTTAATTTTATGGACTCATAGCATACCACACGATCCTTTTGACTAAGAAATTCACCAAGCCCTTCCTTGCATGCATCGGTGGATACAAAAAAATCTTCATCCAGATTTACAATCTTCAATATTGGCACACTTGTCAATATTTCCTTCAACTTCTGAAAACTTTCTTCACACTTGGAACTCCATTCGAACTTCACTCCCTTCTTTTGCAAAGAAGTGATTAGACTTGCAATCTTTGAGAATCCTTTTATGAATATTTGGTAATAACCGAAAAGACCCATGCATGATATAACCTCTGCCACATTATTTGGTGTTGGCTATCCTCTAATGGATCTATCTTTCCAGGATCCATTGTTATTCCATCTGCTGAAATGATATGCCCCAAGTAGCGAATCTTCTTTTGATAAAAGATGCACTTACATAGCTTAGCATATAATTTATGCTCTCTTAAAACTTGCACCACCATTCTTAAATGTTTATCATGTTCCTCTTCTAACTTAGAGTAGACAAGTATGTCATCTAGGAACACAATTAAAAATTATTGGACATACTTTCATTGATGTCAACAACCGATGTCACTAATTTATAATGATGAGTTTCTATGAACAAAAAGCATAAAATACATGTACAAAAGGACTAACAAATTAAGAGCTCAGGAGGGTTAGTGACTGAAGATCAGAAGCTCAAAAGAGATGTTGCACATGAAGCTCAAAAGGGATAGCTCATTGCAGAAACGTGATCGGGATCGAAATATCCATAGGACAAACCAGGACCGTTGGATATGCAAGTGCTAGATCAAGGGTAGGGATTGATTGTGGAGCACGAAGGGAGAATTAAACTACATGTTATTTCCAATCCCACAATTAGTATAGACTGTCAGATCTCATCAAATCAAAGATCGATGACTGGGGTTGATCCACCAACAATCGCACAGCTTCAAATTGTGGATTTTGGGTGACAGGATAAACCATGCGCAAGTTAGGGTTCCATAATCCACATTGATTGTCGATGGTATCCTCAACAATACAGGATCGTTGGATCGAGTAAAGTGGGAGGATAAGATAAGAAAATACCAAGGCCGAAGCCCCATAGTCACGAACTCTCTTCAACTGTCGGATATGGAAAAAATCTCAATCGTTGATCTATTCAGAGTGTGCCAATGTAGAGGTGGTCAACATCGGTGATGACCACTTTGGGTAAAATCGACCGAAGGAAATGTGCATAAAGGAATTTTAGCCGAAGCTGAAGTTCTGAAGTAAACGTGATCCATCCAATAATAGGTAAGTTTTAGGGAAAAAGAAGAGTCGTTGGATTTAAACCAAGGCAAAGCAGCATCATAGACAGATTGAGCCATCGACCTAAAATCAAGATCAACAAACAACATTCATTTCGGGATAAGATTTGTGAGGATTGTACACTTTGGGTAATCTCACTTTGGGTAAAACAAGAAGTAAGAAAGACAAAGGTCGGAGCCCTCAAGTCCCGAAGTAAATGAGGATCGTCCGATCTGAGGAACACTTTGGAAAGCATCTCGACCGTTAGATCAAGTTTAGTGGAAGGACAGGGTAAGCCACAAAGTGTCCCAAAGTAGACGCAAGTCGTCTAATCTAAAGGAACACTTTGAGAAATATCTCGACCATTGGATCAAGGAAAGTAGAAGGATATGATAAGCAAGGAAAAAATGCCTAAGATCCCGAACACTCAAATTCTCAATAGCCATTGGATTGATTTAATATTTTTTGGGTTAAATAAGGACCATCAGATATGGAAAATACATGATGGTCGTTGGATCAGAATAATGGTCAACTTCATCGCTGACCACTTCGGTGAAAAAGGATTCAGAACATATGAGTTCACCTGAAGGCTGAAGTTTTGAAGTCGCTCTTAGCTGTCATTCTGAGATACATTTCGGGAGCTAGGACAACTGTTATATCCAAGAGAAGAACATGTTCCACATGAGGATATTTACATCAACAAGGACACATGGTGTAATAAGATGAATACAAGTGTCAAAGCGTAGTTGGCATTTCAGGTATGTGTGAGTCACAAATCTAAGTGACATGTGGCAACCAGTTAGTCATTTCCACGTCAACAAGTTACGTCACTTTGGGTGTTTTTACTTCAGGTGTTTCACCACCAGAAAATACCCAAAGTCCCAAAGTTTTGATATGAATGAGAAACGTTCATCATGCAAATAACATCCAACTGTCTGATCTAATTCGATGAAATGAACTCTAGAATATTAAAGGACAATGAAGGAGAAATCACCCGAAGTGCCCAAGGCCGAAGTTAACATGTATTATTGATCTAATTCCAGAGCGTTCTTGACTGTTGATCAAGTATAGTGGAAGGATAGCGTAAGTGGAAGTGTTAACCGACAACAAGCGGTCACCACTGTTGTATGAATTATTTGGTAGGTAATCACTCTGGAGGAATTTCTACTCTAGAATTCAAGATCCACGAATAACCAAATTTTTGAAGTAAATGATAATCGTTCATATCACCGTGACATTAAAACGTGATCGTTAATTTTGATAAGTGATCAAAAACTTGCTTGTCTTAGCGCTTGGTCACCACCTATGGTCATATGGAATAAATAAAGAAAGGGAGAAAGAAGAGGTGACGCTTAAATTAATAATCATGTGGTCCTGCACCTATGTTCATATGAAAATGGTTTGAAGGATTCAAGTGCCTCTACATAATTTGATTTATGAAAATACCTGTGATAAATTAAATGAAATCGATCCACACCTGTGATCATTTAATGAAAATCATTTTCATTAAATTGAAAAGTCTTCTCGATAATATTTGAATAAAACAAAAAAAAATGAGATTATTGTTAATGAAGAGGTGCGATGGTTCAAACAAAGGGACACAATGTTTCATAGCTCACACCAGTTGGAAGAGTATATACATGAGAAAGAGTGTTGAGAATAAAGTGTCTCTGCAGTACAGATAAGAAGATCCAAACAGAAGTAGAGTCCAAGAAGGAAAATTGAAGATACTTATGTAGTGGGTGGAAGGGAAGAGCATGGAAGGATTCATATCCTTACTAAGAAAATTGTAAAAGACAAGGGAGGTTGTGCTTCCTAGGGTTGTTTCCCTAAATACAAGGGAGTTGGTTCTTCCTAGGATTGGTGCCCTAAATATAAGGGAGTTGGTGCTTCCTATGGTTGGTTCCCTAAAGACGAGGGAGTTGGTGCTTCCTATGTTTGGTTCCCTAAATAAGGGGATCTTTTTCTCCTAGAGTTGGTGCTCTAAGGAGGATTGGTGTCCTTCACTATTCTTTATAAAACCTTTTAATTGATGTTAAATATATTTATATAATTGATATTGCATACAATTCATTGTTGATTCATTGTGGTAATCAATAAAATATAAAAAGTAACTACTAATTGTTAAAAATAGGAATATTGATTCACCCCCCCCCCTCTCAGTATTCCAACAATTGGTATCAGATCGAGTGCCTTCAGCATAGTCTAACAACTAGAAGGTAGATCCTGAAGATGGATCAACAAGAGAGAATATCTAATAACAACGAACCATTTTTCAATGGAGGAGGCTATGCTTTATGGAAAATAAGAATGAAAAACTTCTTGTTGTCTCTTGATTTTGATGTCTGGCAATCTGTTGAATATGGTTACACTGCACCAACTACTCCACCCAAAGATGCTACAGGAAATAAAATTTGCAATAACAACTCAAGAGCAGTTAATGTAATTCTAGGAGGGTTGACAAATTCTATCTATGTAAAGGTTATCTATTGTAAATCAGCGAAAGAAATCTGGGACAAGTTGGAGGTTACATATGGATATGACAAAGTCAAGGAATCCAAACTACAGACCTATAGAACTTAGTTTGAAAATATGAAAATTAAAGAAGAAGAAAATATTGTTGATTACTTTCATAGGGTAGATGAAGTGGTTAACTCAATCAGAGTGGTAGGAGAATAAATTACAGATAAACCTATTGTGCAAAAAATACTAATAGCATTACCTATGAGATATGATACACATATTTCTACAATTAAAGATAGAACTGATCTAAGCACACTCACAGTTGATCAACTTCATGGAATTTTTACAACATATGAAATGAGAACAGGGAATGATAAATCAAAAAAAGATGAAACAACCTTTAAAGAATCTAAGACAAATATGAGTTTGGAGCAAAATACCAATGATAAGTTATCAGATATATCAGATGTAGAAGAGGCCAACTTTACAAAGAAACTCCTGAACGGATTTGGAAAATATAAAGGAAAGTTACCTTTCAAATGTTTCAACTGTGGAAGAATTGGACACTTTTCCAACAAATGTCCCTATCCCATACAGGAGTAAAATGATGAACAAGTTCACAACTAGGAAAACCAATACAAGAAGAAATTTTATAAGAAAAAGAAAAAATTCTACTCTAAAGAAGACATCAACTCTTCATACATAAGTGAAGATGAAGATTCATAGCTTCTATTTATGGGAATGAAAACAAAGACGATAAACATTCAGAAGATGAAAAAGAAGGGAAATTCAAAGAATAAATCCTTAGTGTAGTTGAAGAACTAAGAAAAACTAAAAAACAAAACATGGTACTAAGAAGAGAGCTTATAGAGATTAAAGAAGCTACTAAATCAAGAGAGAGGGTAGTTTTCAAAACCCTCAAGGAGTTAGAATAGACCATCAGTGATTTGAAGTTCCAACTCCTGGAAGATAATAAAACTAAAGAAATCATTTTAAAACAACTTAGTGATAAAAAAAAAGCATGTGAGAAACTAGAAGTTGAGATTAAGCTGCTAAAAAGTGAACTTGAGAAAGAAAAGAAGAGATCAAACTTTGGAAATAGTTCAAAAATCTTGGATGAAATTATCAGTAGTCAAAGGTCACCAACCAACAAGACTGGTTTGGGATACACCTAAGACTCAAATTCTACATCACAAGGATCTGTCAAAAGACCAATTAGTTATGTAGATACTCTAAAGGGCTCCTTAAGAAGAGAAGATAATAAGGAAAATATAATACCATTGAACACAGTTCCACATAAACATAAATCAACATTCCCTACTAAAGTAAAAAATGACAGGAAGATTACAATCACCAGAAGGAATCCCCTTAAAAAATATCTATTCATTGGATACTATTACTCTTGCAATATTTTGGACATAAGGCAATACACTTCAAAGCTTATGGAAAATACAATAACATAAATGTCCAAAGATATAAGAACAATAGGTACAATACATAGAATAGAAACTACAACTCATTTACTCCTTTGTAAAACTTCAATATTGAATTTAAAAAATGCAACAACTATGGTCATAAAACCAAAGAATGTAGATTACCAATGCAATCCCTAAAAATAGGAAACCCTAACAAACAAAATAAGAAGACATGGAAAAGAAAATATGAAGTACCAAACAAGAAAGATGATGAAAATATTGCTCCTGAAATCGATGAAGTTAATAATAGGAGATTGGTGGGTAAAACTTCCAATAAGAAATATAATAATCAAAGCTATGCATATAAAGTAGATCAAACTCGAAACATGAAAACTCCTAAAGAAAAATCTGACACAACTCCAAAACTTGATAATGTCATACAAGAAGATTATCCATTACCCAACAAATGGAAATTAATAGAGGAATATTCTCAAAACAAGGATAAAGAATCTTTTGATGCACATAATAGTGACGTTGATGATGAATCTTCAATAGTAGAACAACCAGAAGAATTGAGTCATGATTATCTCAAAAAAATTTCAATCCTATTTTAATGGTCCACTGAAACTCCTTCTCAAAGAAAAATTAAAAACAAAGAAGGGAAGGAGAAATTAAGGAAGACTTAAAAATCATTCCTATTGATGCTCCTATGAGCATTAAAACACATAAAAATGAATAGGATCATCAAAAGTATCATGGTTTGATGATATAACTCTATGCAGGATCTGACATAGTTTATTGTAGGTCTTTATCTTCCCAGGAATAGTGCAGGTTATGTATTGGTCTAAGAATGGTTATAAGTGGAAAAAACCTAAATGGAAGTTATTATGTGAGCAAGAAATGGAATAAATGGAAAATTCTACAGCAGTGAGGTGATGATGAATATAGACTGAGTACAAGTCTAAAAATGAACAAAATAGAAACTAAAATTTCAGAGACAGTGGTTGTGGCAGAGAAAATATGAAATATGTATGGGTTGGTTGATGTGTTCCTGAGATGGTTGGATAACTAGTTCAATTCTAGTTGAATAGATGGCACTCTATCAACAAGCCAAGTCATGTGGAAAACAAAGTGTAAAGTCTATCAGATGACTTTAAGAGTAGTGTACAATAAAGAATCATCTTGGATGGATACATCTGGTTAGAGATCGATGAGAAGCACTGGACATGTCAAAAGGTTGTTTGAAAAGTATAAGCTTCAGTTTCTCAGTGTTCCATTAGGACAAAAATATCTGAATCAGAAACAATAGGATGTATATAGTGGTATACATGGGATTCTATAGAAATGACAGGGGGAGAGATCTTGTCAATAAGAATTTCCCCTTTAGAAACAAAGGGGAAGATAAGTTAGAAGCATAGAGAGAAGATTGACAGGAGGAGTTACCCGAGTTCATATTCTGGTCAACAACATATAAACAGACAAAGATTAATCATAGGGGGAGAAACTCTTTTCC
The DNA here is from genome assembly GCA_009831015.1 of Picea engelmannii. Taxonomy (NCBI): domain Eukaryota; kingdom Viridiplantae; phylum Streptophyta; class Pinopsida; order Pinales; family Pinaceae; genus Picea; species Picea engelmannii. The sequence continues at coordinate 355,509 of ML779121.1, read as the reverse complement.
ATTGATGTTAAAGGGGGAGAATAACTTCATAGAGAAAAGAATCATCATAGGGGGAGTTTTGTATGAAGTTAGAGTGTTTCCCTCAATGACAAAGGGGGAGACTGTTGGACATATTTTCATTGATGTATTTTCATTGATGTCAACAGTCGATGTCACTAAGTTATAATTATGAGTTGGTATGAAAAAAAAGCAGAAAATCCATGTACAGAAGGACTAACAAATTAAGAGCTCAGGAGGGTTAGCGACGAAAGATCAAAATCTTAGAAGAGATATCACACATGAAGTTTAGAAGGGAAATTGCATTACAGAAATGTGATCGGGATCGAAATCCCTAGAGGACAAACCAGAATCGTTGGATACACAAGAGCTAGATCAAGGGTAGGGATTGATTGCAGAGAACGAAAGGAGAATTCAACTACATGGTATTTCCAATCCCACAATTAGTCTAGACTGTTAGATCCCATCAAATCAAAGATCGATGACTGTGGTTGATCCACCAACAATCACACAACAATCACACAACTTAAAATTGCTAACTTTGGGAGACATGCTAAACCACGTGCAAGTTACGGTTACGAAATCCACATTGATTGTCAATGGTCACCTCGATAATCTAGGATCATTGGATTAAGTAAAGTGGGAGGATATGATAAGAAAATACCAAGGCTGAAGCCCCAGAGTCATGAACTCCCATCAATCGTCGGATCTGGAAAACACCTCGATCGTTGATTTATTCAGAGCATGCTAAGGTAGCAGTGGTCAACTTCGGCACTAACCACTTCGGGTAAAATCGACCAAAGGAAATGTGCATGAAGGAATTTTAGCCAAAGATGAAGTTCTGAAGTAAACGTGAGTCATCCAATCATAGATAGCTTTTGGGGAAAAAGAAGAGTCGTTGGATTTAAACCAAGGAAAAGGAGCATTACAGATCGATTGAGTCATCAATAAAAAATCACGATCAACGAACAACATTCATTTCGGGTTAAGAGTTGTGAGGAGGTTACACTTTGGGTAAAACAAGACGTAAGAAAGATGAAGTTCGGAGCCCCGAAGTCCCAAAGTAAATGAGGACCGTTCGATATGAGGAACACTTCGGAAAGCATCCCAACTGTTGGATCAAGTTTAGTGGAAGGACAGGGTAAGCCATGAAGTGTCCCAAAGTAGACGCAAGTCATCTAATCTAAAGGAACACTTTGGGAAATATCCAAACCATTGGATCAATGAAATTAGAAGGATAGGATAAGCAAAGGAAAAAGGGCGAAGATCCCAAACACCTGAATTCTTGATAGCCATTGGATTGAGTTAATCTTTTTTAGGTTAAATGAGGACCATAAGATATGAAAAATACATGATGGTCATTGGATCAGAATAATGGTCAACTTCGACGCTGACCACTTCAGCGAAAAAGGATTCAGAATATATGAGTTCACCCAAAGGCCAAAGTTCTAAAGTCACTCTTAGTCGTCGATCTGAGATACATTTCGAGAGCTAGGACAATCGTTAGATCCAAGAGAAGAACATGTGTTACATGAGGAGATCCACATCAACATGGACACATGGCATAATCATATGAATACAAGTGTAAAATTGTAGTTGGAATTTCAGGTATGAGTGAGTCATGAATCTAAGTGACATGTGGAAGCCACTCAGTTAGTGCCACATCAACAAGTGATGTCAACAAGTTACGTCACTCTGAGATTTTTTACTTCGGGAGTTTCACCAATAGCAAATACTCGAAGTCTCAAAGTTCTAAAATGAACGAGAACTGTTCATTGTGCAAATAACATCCAATCATCCTATCTACTTCAGTGAAATGGGATTTGAAAGATTAAAGGACAATGAAGGAAAAATCACCCAAAGTGATGAAGGCCGAAGTTAACGCGTACCATTGATGTAATTGGGGAGCGTTCTCGATTGTTGATCAAGTACAGTGGTATGATAGCGTAAGTGGAAGTGTTAACCAACAACAAGCGGTCACCATTGTTGTATGACTTATTCGGTAGGTAATCACTCTAGAGGAATTGCTACTCCAAAATTCAAGAGCCACGAATAGCCAAATTCTCTAAGTAAATGAGAATTGTCCATCTCATTGTGACATCAAAACATGATCGTTGATTTTGATAAGTGATCAAGCACTCGATTGGCTTAGCACTTGGTCACTGCCTGTGGTCATATGGAATAAAGAAAAAAAGGGTGAAAGAAGAGGCATCGCTTAAATTAATAAGCATGCGGTCCTACGCCTATGGTCATATGTAAATGGTTTGAAGGAAGTGCCTCTACTGAATTTGATTTCTGCTAATACCTATGATAGATTAAATGAAATCGATCCATACCTATGACTGATTAATGAAAATCATTTTCATTCAATTGAAAAGTATTCTTGATAATATTTGAATAAAACAAAAACAAACGAGATTATTGTTAATGAAGAGGGGCAATGGTCAAAACAAAGGGACACAATGTTTCATAGCTCACACCAGTTGGAAGAGTATATAAACGAGAAAGAGTGGTGAGAATAAAGTGTCGCTGCAGTCCAGATAATAAGATCAAAACTGAAGCAGATTCCAAGAAGGAAATTTGAAGATACTTATGCAGTGAGGGTGGAAGGGAGGAGCATGGAAGGATTCATATCCTTACTGAGAAAATTGTAAAATACAAGGGAGTTGGTGCTTCCTGGGGTTGGTTCCCTAAATATAAGGGAGTTGGTGCTTCCTAGGGTTGGTTCCCTAAATACAAGGGAGTTGGTTCTTCCTAGGGTTGGTTCCCTAAAGATGAGGGAGTTGGTGCTTCCTAGGGTTGGTTCCCTAAAGAACGGGATCTGTGTCTCCTAGATTTGGTGCTCTAAAGAGGATTGGTGTCCTTCATTATTCTTTGTAAAACCTTGTAATTGATGTTAAATATATTTATATAATTGATTTTTCATACAATTCATTGTTGATTCATTTTGGTAATCAATAAAATATAAAAAGTATCTGCTAATTGTTAAAAAGGGGAATA
>ML779121.1:337181-352492 GCA_009831015.1 Picea engelmannii | reverse complement strand
CCCCCCCGTCTCAATATTCCAACAAAACCTTGTCCAGGTACTCCTTGGACACCCCATTCAACAAACACGTAAATATTGCTGGTGAATTTGATAGTCCAAATGGAACTACCGTGAATTCATAATTCCCATATCTTGTCTTGAATCAGGTATTTATGATGTCTTCTTCTTTTATCCTTACTTGATGATATCTGTATCTCAAGTCAATCTTGGAAAATATTCTTGCACGTTTTATCTGATCAAACAACTCGTCAATCCTTGGAAAAATATATTTATTATTTATGGTGACCTTATTAAGTTGTTTGAAATCAATGTACAACCTTAAGGTTCCATATTTTTTATTCACAAAAAGAACTGGGTATCCCCAAGGTGACACACTTGGGAATATATACCCCTTCTTTGAAATATCTTCAAGTTGAATTTGCAACTCTTTCAACTCTAGTGTTCCCATTCAGTAAGGTGTATTGGACATTGGGGTAGCTCCTCGCACTAAATCAATAGATAAATCAATGTCTCTCTTTGGTGGAAATCTTGGGATTTCCTGAAATACATCTTCAAAATCCTTTAAGATTATATGGTCTTCAATGCTTGTCACTAGTCTAACTTTGGCTTCCTCTTCCATATGGGATGAAAAAATCTAACATCCCTTTCTGAAATTCTTTTTCAATTGCATTTATGAAATTTCTCTAACAAGTACATCTCTTGGAATGCCTTGAACCTTGTCTTGTTTCCCTTCTTCATCAAGACATGTGATTGTCTTGTTGTAACAGTATAGGAGAACAAGGTTTTCTTCCAACCAATCCATGCCCATTAGACTATCATATGAACCCAATGGTATGATATTTACATATACCCTTGTGTTGAGTCTATTCATGTCTATTGGGCAATCTTTAACTGACTCATTGATCTTTCTCTTAGCTCCTATGGCTAACTGAATTGACCAAGATTTATTATGATTACTCATTTGCAAGTGAAATGCTTCAACAATATTAGCATTTATGTAACTATGGATAGCTCCAGAATCAATTAAATTTGCTATGGGTTGGTTATCAATCTTACCTTCCACTTCAATCATGGAAGATTGATACTCTGCTTGCTTGTTGTCCAAGGATGCATAAATCCTTGGAATGTTTCCTCCCATTTCTTCCACTGTTTTAACATCTTGAATGTTGTGGAAAATCCTCTTTCTTTCCCCATTGTGAGGGTAGTCCCTATATAAGTGATTTCCCTCACATCCGCAACATTGAACATGTTGCTTCCTTATCCTTTTCCCAAATTAATCTGTAATCTTTTTCTCATTTTGAGCTCCTTGAACTTGTTGATTTGTTTGGGTTTTGTTCTTGAAAAAAGGTGGCTTAAAACCTTTCTTCCTTTGCTCCCTTTTCCCTTTCATCTTTTCATTCCAATCCTTTTTGAAAATTTTCCTTCCTCTTCTTTTCTAATAAAGATGACTTGCTCTCCTTATGGCTTTCTCAAAAGTATTGGGGTTATCATATTGTATCTTGTCACTATAGAAGGATGGTAACCCACTTAGAAACCTTTGTATTTTGACCTTCTCATCATTGATGAAGTCAACATACTTCAACAATTTAAAGAATATATTCTTGTTTTTCTCCATTGTCATGGTTTCCAACTTGAGTTAAAAGAACTCGTTCATATTACTTTCATAGAAATGCTCGAAAAATTATTTATCTTTGAAATATCCTTTGGACTACCTCCATGAGACCCTTTTCTAATCAGGGTTCTTGGATTGTTTAAGTTGATCCCACCACATGGCTACCTTTCCTTTCAAGTGGTAGGTGGAAATTATAGCTTCTTCCCATGATGGCTAATCATGCAGCTAGAAATATTTCTTCATTTCCAATAGCCAGGCCTCATCCTCTTCTCCTTTCTTATGCTCACCATTAAAATTTGGTGGATTAATTTTCTAGAGTTCACCTTGCAAGATGTATACCATAGGCCTACTCCTTTGACTCCTAACATGAGACACACTTGGGTTTCTCCCCAGCCTTGAAATTTCATGAGCTGTTCTAGTGGATTTCTTTGGAGAATGATGGAACCTGCTCATGCTTCTTGACTTCCTCTCATTTTCATGATCATCCCTTTTGCTATGGGATATTGATACCGACACATATCTAACACTAGTTGATTTATTAGTTCCAGAGCCCTTCTTGAATTGATTATGAAACATATTTAAGCTCTGAAGTATCTCTTCTTGAGCCTTCATAATCCTTTCATTATCATCTCTATATCTCTGCACTTCTCCATGCAGGCATCTCATAGTGACAAGCTCTTGCCTATCTCTTCTTCCATTTGAATTTGTCTCAACATTACCCATACTGAAATGCAGACCTATTACCTCTTCCTCATGGTTGTAATATCCTTGATCATATTCCATAACTCCAATCCTCATATAAGAACCAAAGTTTTTTTTTTGTACCTCTAATTTTGCAAGAAATGTACATGTAATAATTACTGTTAGACATGTATAACATAAAACATTTCCTAATATAGAATACAAGTTATTTATTCAACCATTTATGAAGGACATATTGCACCAATTCAAATTTTGATTCCCTTGATGCATTGCTCTCTAAAACAACTTTCCAATGGCTGTACTCATGCCTCAAACTGAATTTTGAGTAAAATGCTACAACATTTACATGTTGCCAATTTCACTCTTTTACCGATACAAAATCTATTTATTAATTTCTGAAAACTTTTATTGCCCAATTCAAATTTTTGGGTGAACATGTGTCTCCTAATCCTCAATACCTTTCCAACGACTACTAATTTTCTCAAATCCAAGCTCCAAGATGAAATTTATGGTCCAAAGAAGTTTAGAATGTTTTACCCAATTTATCTCGGCATGCTATAGGTGTCTTATTTCTCTTGTTACACATTTTTCAGGTACCCATAACCAAAATATGACTCTAATTCTAGCTTCTATGGGTTACAATCTTTCCATCGACTACTCCTTTGTCCTAAAAAGACTTATGAGCATAGAGTTATGCCTTCTAGAAGTAACTTTGGTACCAAAATTTTACCCTCACTATTTTGGCTGTAACTTTCCCATACAAGCTCTGTTTTGTGAACCATTCAGGTCATTGGACAACTCTCTCCAAGTTATTTTATTGGAGATATAAAGACACAATGTACCTTGGTAGGGTTTATTCTCAGAGGTTTTGATTGGCTAAAAACATCATTTAGGGCCTCAAAAATGCCCCACAAGTTAATGACCTTCCAAAATCACAAAAATTGCATAAAACTGTTTGTTTTTCTATGTTAACAACCCTTTAAATCTAAGTCATTGGTATCAAATCACATAAAATTTGAGCCATTCATCAGTGCTACATCAACCATTAGTGACCGATGTTTTTCCCTAGGCGCACACCACACTATTCCTGATCTACCGACGTGACTGTCGGCCACCATCCCATTTCCCCAACAACTAGTTTTTGCACAACTCCAAATCGATCGATTTGACCATCAACCATCAAAAATATTCATTGGTGAATGGAAATACTCATTGATTCAATCGATTCCTGACCATCAGCCCATTGACGATCGACGATCCCCAACGAATGTCAAAACACTTCCCCAAATCGGTCGACCTGACTGTTGGACATGCATTTTGGATTCAATGTTCATGGAAATCCTAAGTATGGAGGATATGCACAATATAAGAAGAAAAAATACAAGTCATGAGAAAAGTGTGTAGTAATGACACATTCAGGCTTGAAAGTGCATAGTAGAGGCACATACAGGAGTGCAGTGCGTAGTAAGAACATACTTAGCCGAGAAGAAAACAGGGGAATGAAGCAGAGAATAAATCAAGAAAATAAAGTGGGTGAAAAATAAGGATAGAAGTTTGACATACCAAAAGTATAAATACACGCAAAATAAAGAAGAATAATAGTTGGAAGTGCAAAAGAAAAATGTAGACGTAAAAGAAGGAAAAGCAATCCCGAACAGTGAGTCAACACAAGTTGTCACAAGTAATAATAAGATGTAATTGGGTTTTGGGGATAAGAAAAGTATGGTTTTGAGCCCTATAACTCATGTATAAATATTTAATGGAATGGGTAGATTAGGGGTTCTCTATCAAAGATTTTTCGGGTATGTTATGTTATGTGTTGTCAAGTTCTGTCGTGAGGAAAGTGAGAGAGTAGATTGAGAATGAAAGAGTCTATGTCTGAATGTTAGGGAGAAGTTGCAAAGAGAGGCTTTCACTACAGAGAGACTATGTAAGATGGAGACAAAGATAGCATGATATCTCTATTATAAGTGCAGTGCCCATCCTGAGATGATTAAAAAAATAATAATAAATAATCTATCCATTGTGGAAGTAGCCCAAAGTTGGGTGAACCATGTTAATTACTGTGTCTTCTTGTCTTTTATGTGATTGATCATGAATATCCTCTTAATGCATGTTAAAATAGGTATGTTTCTTACTTGATCACTACGCAATAGTTATGAATGTTATAGTAATTGGTTTATGTTGCAATATGAAGTATAATGGAACTATATAACTAAATTCACTAAGTAACCAAGGAAGAACAAATACAAGATAATGCACACATACCAGTTAAGTAAGAATGATTAAGATGATCACCTCCCATTCCCTCATTACTACAAAAAATTGGTTCCTACAACCCCAATAAATGATTAGGTGAGACTTCACTTGCATGCAGGTGATGTCGAAGGGGATGGTGTCTGAAGGGTTTTGTTGGTTAAGATAACTTGAACCTAGGGTCTTATAACTACATGCCAACAAATGGTTCCATTTCTGGGACCCAGAATCTGTGATTGAGGAAATGTTTTGGAGTCCAACTAAGGATGAGATCTCAGAATGGATAAAAGGGAAGGAATGATAATTTTCTTGAAAAGAGAATAGAAACCATCAGATGAGCGATGAGGAATGGATACAAAGATATGTGTACACAGGTCTGTATGAGATTTGCTTAGAAAAATTTCCAATTATTTTGACTGAGTGGTTAGAAATATTAGTGGATAATACTAGAAGGTATTGAACCATAACACCAATGAACTGGACTCTTGAGTTGGTAAGGCATCTGAATTCTATAATTAATAATATTTCTCACACAATTGATTTTTGGTTGGACAATATATTGGGAGGATATATTACAAAATTCTTAGTGGATTGTACTTAGTCAGACAATGTTGCAGAGAGGGATTTCTTCAAAGTTATGCATAGAAGGTTCATGAAATCGTTGGGTACGTGGATAAAGATGTTTCTATGTGACAAGTGCATGATGACAATGGATTCTAATTTCTAAGGGGCTTCACACACATAGGGGAACCGGGGGATGACAAGAGGATAGTCTGAAGATAGGAGAGAATGAAGGAGGAAATGAATAAGGAAGGGATTGACTAAGGATGCAGAGAACCAAAAAAGTTGTATAAGAAGAAGAAGAGGAGTTTAGAGTACTGCGCAGTGGAAGAAAGTACAAGAGGTGAAAGAATGGGGTTGATAAAGGAGAGTCATGTAGTAAGCCTAAGGGAAGATAACCCTAAACAATTGTCTAGATCATAGAGATATTGTACATAGAAGGAGAGGAAGAGAATTGTCAGTTTAATCCCATAATAGAAGGTGACACTGAAGATCGAGACATACTGGAAAATCTAAGGAAAAATCTAAATGAGGATTGGCATTAATTCCACAGTAAGGAAATTATTAATGGCAGATTATGACCGGATTTGACACTTCTATTGGGAATGAAATTAATTATACATTTGTCGAAGGGCGATAAAAGCATACGAGGGTTGACGAAAAAGGTTATTTTCATTTGATAAATAACTGTGAGCATACATAGTGAACCATAGCTGAACCACAACTGAGAGAGAAACAACACATAACAATCACCGAACTTAGATGCAAAGAACAATGGCACCACCAAAATTTGGAGCACCAATAGTCATAGCATGAAATAAACAAAAAAGACCACCAGTTGTGCCGGTGTTTGAGGAAACACTCAAAGCTTTGAATTCATAGGAAATCTTTCACATGGATTATATACCACCATGAAATGGAACTGTTCCTTAAGTTAAAGTACCCGTGGATGGAAAATACCCATTGGTCACACTAGAAATACCAGTTGGTTTAATTGTTGAAGGGGACATGCTAGGAAATATTGTTTCCCTAAAGTTTTCAAACCACGACATTACAGATGAACATAAGTTTCCCGTGTTGGCATGGGAGAAGTGTTTGTGCGCAAAAGGCGTACAAAGGATAGGAGAAATTCTCCTTGTACCATAGATTTGGGTGACAGGACTAGAGAAGTCAGGCATACTGAATCTACTGGAGATTCTGCATTTTGGCCAAAGTCTGGAAATAAACACCTATGTCAAAATCTGCTAAGTTGTTTCCATGGAGGAAATTTGTGGCTAGACCCACTAGTGTCCATTGATACACAATTAATTACACAGATCAGAAGTTTTCCAATAGTACGAGTATATCCAAAAACCTTATTCTCAAACAAGGCAAGGGAGAAAGTACTATCAAAAGCCATGAAGGATAAGTTTAACACCTTGATAGGGAAGATGGGGATGGATGTCACAAACATAAGAGATGATTTTGTGCACTTCATGACATAGGTGTTTTCCTGTAAATCATTGAGGAAATTCCACAAGGACAAAGTGCCAGCCACAGTAATTGTAGCCACAGAAAAATTTGCAGAGGGGGTCCAAATGAATTGGGCCACATTTTTGGTGAATCAGTTTTTGATAGACTACCTATAAGCCCAGGAGAAAGGCACAAAGTTTCATTATTTCTATATTCTTATTTATTTTTCATTAGTTGGATGGAAGGAGCCAATGATTACCAATGGATGAGAGAAACTAATAGAGGTAATGCAGTTGTGCGGTATGCCAACCTATGGAATACACCAAAAAAAAGGAGAAAAATAGATAACAATGTTACATTCTATGTCTATTTCAACATGATCAATGCATAATATCATAGACTCCATGCATCACATCCCATATGGTAGAGAATTTTTAGGATATTTCACGATTCAAAGAAGGGATGCACCATATGTACATTCAGGCCAAACGAGACCCTGCGTGCTAGTGGCTTCTAACCAACTAAAAATAAAAACATAGATGATGTATTCCTGATCACTAATGAATGGAAATATGAGTGGAAAATCCCAGCACAAAAAATGGGCCACCCGAAAGAGGAAGAAGAACATGACATGGATGAAGAAGAACTAGATGAAGGATAGGGAAATGGGAAAAATAATGGCTCGGGGGATACGCTAGGACCATCCACAGAAGAAGTACAACCAACAGGACCAAGAGTTGGGGTAAAACAAAATACAAGGGGAAGGTTCTAGCAGTAGTTGTGCACAAAATTATGAAACCACACAAGGTACCCCCTATATATAATCTGACAGATGATGACATGGAAAGAATCGACTACCAATTTTGGGATGTTGTAGAGGCAGTCATTGGGGAAGAAACAAGGAAACAAGTAGAACAACACCAAAAGGTGCAAGAGTCATTGGTAGCATTACAACATCTATTGGATACCATGAAGATAACATTAGAGAAAAGCTCGAACAAAGGAATATCCATGAGTCCGGTTGAGGAAGCAAAAGCTTCTAATCCATTCATATCCAAGTTAGTATCCATGCACATAGTGCTAGAGGTTCAAACATATGCAGTTGAGTTCCTGACACCAGAACTGCAAGAACAAATGAAAACACTAAGTCACATGAACATACTGGTGTCACATATTCCTATACAGTACTACAAAGATTACAGGTAGGTATCATGCATGAGATAAGGCTCCATGCATATTTAAAAACTAGAGAACTAACCAAAGCAACAAATCATAGGGATCAAATGCAACAATAGTATGAAACTGCTCTGCAGGAAAAGAGAGAAGTTGCAGAAAAAGTGGAAAGAGATATGAAGGATAAGAATGAGCTCAAGGAAAGGGTTGAGAAAGCCTTAAAAGAGAAGGATGAAGACAATAAAATGGAACAAACGACTCAATAGTTTGTCCACAAGTTGTATAAGGAAATTTCAGAAGTATTATTAGTAGTAGAGTCCACCATGGAAGAAAAGGCCTCCAGAATCAGTGAATTCATCAAAGGATTCCACACAAGAATTGAGGACTTACAATCGTGCATTGTGCCATATGAAAGGTCAGGAAGAGAGAGAGAAATGATTACAATAATAGAAAATATTAATAATATGGAGGAGGAATGCAAAAATATCTCTGAGGAAAGTGCGTAGATCTGGACCAACCTGGTGGATGATACATAAATGAATGTCATGGAAACGAGATTGAGGGATGCATAGGAAAAGGCGTAGAAGTATTCAGAGAGCATAAACACTCTCCCATATGTGGAATGAATGACGATCATTTTGGCACAAAGACAGTCTTATAATGAAATAAAAAATTTATGGGACCAACATAAGATACTTCAACAATGATTAAGACTACTGCAAGATGAGGCACTAAGGGTCATAGGAGAACTAGAAACTGCATATGGAAAAGTGAAGTAATCATCCCATGACATAGAAGAGAAGCTCACGACCCTAACTGCGCAGGGTGTAGAGAAATTTTGGGAACAGGGGCAAAAATAATAAAGGATGTTGTGACAACAAAGGATACCTCCCAAAATTTCATAGAGGCATGGAGGAGTGCACAACATGCCTGAGTGGCTCGGGATGAGCCACATGTGAGTGTTGGGGGCCTATTGTACATGCATTTTGGATTCAGTGTTCATGAAAATCATAAGTATGGAGGATATGAGAAACAACATAAGAAATAAGACAAGGTAGGAGCAGAGTGCATAGTAAAGGAACTTTCAGGATCAGAAGTGCACAGTAGGGGAAAATGCAGGAGTGCAGTTCACAGTAAGAATATACTTAGACAAGAAGAAAGTAGGGGAACAAAGCAGAGAATAAAGAAAGAAAAAAAGGCAGGTGAAAAGGAAGGATAACAGTTCGACATACCAAAAGAAGAAACACATGCAAAAGAAGGAAGAAAAATAGTTGGAAGTACAAAAGCAACATGCATGCGTAAAAGCAGGAAATAAATCCCAAACAACGAGTGAACATGAGTTTTCATGAGTCAGAATAAGATGTAATTGGGTTTTTGGGTAAGAAAAGTAGGGTTTTGAGCCATAGAACTCATGTATAAATATGTAATGGGTTGGGTAGCATAGGGGTTCTCTATCAAATATTTATTGGGTATGTTATGTTCTGTGTTGTCAGGTTCTGTCGTAGGAAAGTGAGAGAGTAGAATGAGAATGAAAGATTCTATTTTTTAATGTTAGGGAGAAGTTGTAGAGAGAGGCTTGCACAACAAAGAAACTAGGCAAGATGGAGAGAGAGATAACATGATATCTCTATTATAAGCGTAGTGCACAGCCTGGGACGATTATAGAAAGAATAATAAAGAAACCATCCATTATGGACGTAGCCCAAATTTAAGTGAACCACGTTAATTACTGTGTCTGCTTTTATTTTATGTGATTGATCATGAATATTCTCTTTATGCATGTTAGAATAGGTCTGTTTATTACATGATCATTGCAAAATAGTTATGAATGTTACATTAATTGGTTTATGTTGAAATTTGAAGTATAATGGCACTGTATAATGGAATTCGCTAAGTAACCAAGGAAGAACAAATATAGGATAATCCTCACAGACCAAATAAGTAAGAATGATTAAGATGATCACCTCACATTCCCTCACTAATGTAGAAACTTGGTTCCCGCAACCCCAATAGATGCCCCGGGTGAGAATTCACTTGCATGCAGGTGATGCCAATGGGGTCAGTGTCTAAAGGTTTTTTTTGGTTAAGATAACTTGAACCTAGGGTCTTATAACCACATGTCAAAACTAAACATCAACCATCGACCACTTCTATTGGTTTGCATGGCTATTACTGACGTGGCATGACATGTGAGTGATGATGTGGCATGACATGTGGATGTTGATGTGGAAAGACACATCATCACCCTCCTTCCCCCATTGGGCATTGACTTCTTCTATTGGATGACTCAAACACATCGTCAAGTCAACCAATGCCCCAACCATGGGCTCATCGACCATCAATGACGTTTCTACTTTATTTGAAACTTTTTTCTAAATCGGTCAATGCCCAACCACCAGCCCATCGACAATTGAAAATGATTTGTTGGATTTGTTTGATGCCTATTGTTGTCCATCGATGGTTAGAGATGTCTTCTGGTTGAACCAAAATATTTTCTACTTTGGTCGACCCGACCATCAATCGTCAACGATTTCTCTTGGTGAACGTTAACACTTCAAAAAATTTCAACATTCCTCTAATTAATATAGACCATTGATCTAATCCCATTCAAAAAACCTCTAAATGAATCTTGATCATCCATTTGATCAACCTTTCAAATGACCTAAATGAATACAGACTATCAATCTAATCCATTTCCCAAACTGTCAAAAATTAATCATGGCTTTCAATTTACTTATCCTTTCAAATGACTGATACCTTATGAATTTTTAAATTTATCATAGCGAATTTTGGCCGTCAATATTGAGATCAATAAAGACCGTGTCCATCCATCTGCTAACCTTTGTTCAATGCTTTGATGACCATTAGAACATGTAATTTTACCATTCAAGTTTGATTTTGACTCTACAACCTACATATTTACAGCTCAGATCATTTCTTTGACTTCCCTTAAGCATTCCAACTTGAAATTTACGCACAAATTAGGGGATTTCTCTCCAACTTCTCTGTTTTCCCCCAATTTTACACCTGAAGTTTGCAACAACAAATTATGCAATTCACACCCATTCTTGGTCCATTCAAGCCCAATGTTTGAAATTGAGGACTCCAATACCATAATATAACATCCCCCAGCCCAACCGAGGGATATTATGATGCGAAATAGTCCTATAAACAAAATCTATGCTAACTAATTTAATTCTTTTACAACTAATTGATTTCCAGTAGCTTTAAAATACAAATTAAAACTTGATTTAGCTACTATTCACTACCATTTAATTGATTCATCTACAACATACCCAAATAGACATTAATGTAGCTAATAAACTTCATTACAATAGCATATAAAATCTATTCTCATTTATAGATATCATGCACAAAAATTAATTCATAAATACAAGACATAAAAATGGATAAACACTTATCTTTTAACAATGGTTGTGCAACCAACTGATTGGGATGGACGTTCCACCCAACTGTATCCTTATTGTCCCAAATATTAATATCCAATCACCCCCAAGCTGAGGCTAGTAATCCACAAAAGAGGGTAGTCTCTCATAGTAGACTCATAACTCATAAACTCACAACCCACTGATATCTTCCTACAACTATCATGATTTCCCACCAACTCTCTTCCTCTTGACCTACCTAGCCCAAGGAATGTACCCCTTCACTGATCTCAGTCCCTTGGGAATACCATTCATTTATCAGGGCCTATCTGGCATATGTAGCTAGAAATATCTCAGCTGGGAACTCAAGGGAACCTGTTGTTAGTAAAAATACCAACAAACCAACAACAAACACTTGTTGTTATAGTGCAACTCCCCAAGAGTTCATTCTTCAGGATTGGCAACCCGACTCTTCATTTTTCCAGCTCCAATTCGCTCCAAATATGCTCGAAGATGATGTAGAAATTTCCCTCCATGACTGCACCAGCTCCAAGCTCTCTTTCCTACTCTCTACTTGCTCCTCATGCACAAAAACTCAATGTGTAAAATTGTTGTCCCAATCCATATAAATTTCCTCCCTTTTTCTTGACTTTCATGACTCACACTCTTCCCAAAGTTGATTGTACTCAACCCCCATGTTCCCAATAACTTTGGGATGTGACCAATCACACCCAACCTCTTACATGTATTTAATGATTGGCTTTGGGAACACTCAATCCGAAATTGGAAGTTCATATACAATTAGCAATTTTAGGAAAATGGGTTGAATTAATATACATGGGTAATTCCCCCTTGGACCCCTCTTGGCCATTATCCTAGACCTTTCCCCCTCTTGTGGATTAATTTAGCCCCCATCTCTTCTCCATGTCCCCTTAGCAGCTGACATTACATTTTATTATTAAAGGATATACATACAATTCACATATTACATTGCTTTGGTCGTAGCCACACATTTTATCCACATTAAGCATAAATTAAATTGGGGATTATAGTGGGGATGTTACAAGAATGTAACTCTTGATTCTTATAAGAGAAACTCTACCTTATTGGATTTCCACGTAAAATATCTGTGTATTGTGCTTTTTTGTGTTGATTTTTTTTATATGCAATTCTCTGCATTACTTATGATTAACTATGTGATGATTAATTAAAATGGTAAAAGATAAACAATTGTTAAAATCTTCCCAATAATGATTCAACCCCCCTCTCAGTATTTCTAAATATTCCAACAATTGGTATTATAGTGGGTTCCTTAAAACAATTTAACCACTAGAAGGAAGATCTTTGTAGGAGACATGGACAAACAAGAAACATTCTCCAAGAATGGAGAACCACTATCTCATGGAAGAAATTATGATTTCTGGAGTATTCCTTATGGCACAAGAATTTGAAGTCTATAACTCAGTAGTGAATGGATACAAAAAACCAACCACTCCCCCAAATCATGCACATGTGTTACAGCCTAAAATGCCACCACTATGCATTATTGGCCATGGCTCATCCATATACACACTTGAAAACCACTTTTGTTGAATTTCTTACAAAAAAAAAATAGTTTTTGAAGTGTACGCACCATGATACATGTGTATCCTGAGTACACATGCACCCTGATACATATGCAATCGACATACATAGGCACCTTGATCATTGACATCATGTACTCACAAAAGTTGCAAAAAATAAAAATTTTGTGCTTCCCGATGGGGTTTAAGGGCTATTTTGGGTTGCATAACAATTCTTACCTCATGTATCCATTCTCACAACCGAATAACCATCAAATTTCCATATAAAAAGGGCCCTAGGGGGTCATTTGAGATAAATTTTGAAGAAGCAAAGAAACTCTGCCCAAATTTCTCCTTCTTTCTCTGTGAGCTTATGCGTCCAGTTCTAAGTATCCATCCTCAACAATATCATTCTCTCATTCTCTTTATGAAATCCATAAAACCACTTAGTTTTTCATGTTTATTGTGAGGATTTTCTAATGATTGTGGGATTAATGCTCTTGGATTTTTATTAGAGGAACCCAGGCGAGGTTCGTAGAACAGTGTCAACATTAAATATTTTGGTTGTAATATTCCTTATATGTTATCAATAAAAGAGGGATTTCCTTTCCCAATTCATGTGTCTATGTTCTTGTGAATAATTTTGAATGTTTATAGCTTATTTCATGAGAATTAGTACATGTTTATGTTAATAATGATTGCATATATGCTCTTGTAGATTTCTTTTCGTGTTTTTTCAGGTCAAATTTGGGAGGAGACCTGCAACTTAGAAGCAAGCAACAAACAAAGGGGGTCTACTACGAATGAAAGGACACAAGGTGTCTGCCTTAATCAAGTTCCTCTTTTCCTTAGAAATCATTATAATTAGTTAGATTTTGTTGTCTTAGGCCATTTTGGGGAAGCAACAATTATAAAGGAAGTTGGAGAAAGGACCAGAAAAGGATCGCATGCCAGAATACAAGGAAAAACAACACGAGGAATCTGGAAAGGAAAAAAAGGACATGGATCAGTCACGCCTAGGAAGCCTGAATGTGGAAAAACCTAATCCACTTAGGGTTAGGGTTTCAGTCATTGATTGTAACAGGTTTAACCTACTTTGTAGTATAAATATGTATGGTAAGATCTGAGGAGAGGAGATAGGTATGTTGGTTTTGTGCTAGTGACTAGTTTTTGGTAGAGAGATGTGGAGCTAATATAGAGTCAAGTTTTGGAGACAGAGTTATGGATTGTAACTGAGGTTCAGGTCACAAGTTGTGGATCTTAGTGCGACAATGGTCAACCTCACTAAAATTATTATGTAATGCATGTAACACAATGAATTGATGAAGATGAATAAAGAAGCAGATAATGCCATATCTTTGTGGACATAGACCATGGGGGTGATCCAAAGTAAAATTATGTCTTTGAGTGGAACGTATCTTTTATGGATTGCAATGGTTTATGATGATTGAATGAATGAATATGATATAAGTAAAATGAAGCGTGCACTAGAATAAATCATGATAATTATTGCAGAATGAATGTTAATGAATGAATATAATTGTAGAATGATAGATATGATATGGTGAAGTAGAAATAATGCCTAACATCCCCATGATAAACATCCCTTCCACGAATACAAACATTTGGGTCTTTTATTTACCCATTAGCTATATCAGGTGAGACTTCATTATGCACTCTATGCATAGTGTTTCCTTCTGGTCTCCAGAAGGGACGATGATTTGCAAGGTTTGGTTGGAAACCTAAAGTAGTACCCAGGTCAGCCCAAAAAATCCAGCAAATGGTTCTATTGTCAGTTGGAATTCAGAAGAACGGTTTGGAAGGGATCGGTTGATAAGGATAGTAAAGAGAATTCAATGGTACAAGGGGATGTTTAGACCATGTAATCCGACTAAGAAGGATATTGGAAGATGGTTGGAAACAAAAGAGCTAAATTTTTCACAGAAAGCTAATAGAATTTCCAGGTATACACCCCGCCAATATTTGGACATGTTGGATTATTGAGAGGGGGGGGGGGTGAATCAGTAATAGAGCAATTTAATCCTTTTTAACCATATAATCCAAGTGTTATATCAATTAATCATTATCATCCAATAACTGCAGAGTAAATAAGAAATGAACAAATGAACAAACATACACATACACATTACACCAGTGTTTTACGTGGAAAACCAAATTGGGAGAAAACCATGGAATGATTTTTCTTATATGTCTTGAAGAATTACATTCATTGGAAGTGTTAATACTGAGAGGGGGGTGAATCAGTATCAAGTACAATTTAAAACCTTTATCAACTTATACTTAAACCATTCAACTATATCCAATGAGCAATGAACAACAGTATAAGAGTTACACCAATACACCATAATACACATGCACAATATATGAGAAATAATCAATAGTTTATTGTTCAAGGGAAGTAATGACTTCCAAAGGTAGCTACAGCTTCCAAATGTAAAGGGATGGATAAAACTCCAAGAGGAAGATACAATCCTCCAATATCAAGAGAGATTTGAACTCTCTATCCTTGCCCCTTCCTTCCACCCAAGAATATATGAGAGATAATAAAACTTTACATTAAATCATCACCATCAACCAATCATCACA
>ML779121.1:278802-331596 GCA_009831015.1 Picea engelmannii | reverse complement strand
CACTCATTACTTCACTTTATTATTTACCTTTTAAAATCTCTTAAACCACTTTGACTACTTTGACCTTTTGGGGCTTCTAGATGACATATGAGGTTCCTCCAACTTCGTAAGGCCATAACTCTCAAACCGTGAGGAGTTATGTGGCGTTCCACATACCACTAGAAATGGAATGACATTTAATATCCATATGTAATAGTATTATCTGAAAATATATCATAACTCATACCATTATCCATCAAACAAACTTGGGTCCATTACCCAAACCTGGGGTCTCCAACTTCTCATGGCCATACCTCTCTAACTGTGAGGAGTTATGTGACATTCCACATACCACCGGAAATGGAATGACAAGTACTATCCATATAGGATAGTTTACCTAACAAATTCATTGTCCTTCGTCTCATTATTCCACAATTAAGCATGGTTTTTCTTACTCCGCAAAGCGTCTTCCCGTGAGGGATTTCACCATAAGGGGACCACTTTGGAGTTCATCCATTTTTACTTCTTATCAACCATGAAAAGAAAATAATGAGTCATCTTTACATCAAACAATATTGGGTCCATTACCCAAACCTTTGTGTTGTGGGGCTTTCTTCAAGGGTTGACATCAATGACAACCAACCTTAATCAACAATCTCCCCCTTTGTCATTAATGGCAGCACTCTGATGCAATACTAAAATCATATCACTCATGCTCCCACTGGAACCATGCCTCTATCCTATGTATCTGATAAATTTGCCTCTGTCCTATGCATCTGATAAATCTTCTCCCCCTGGAACCATGCCTCTATCCTCTACATCTGATACATATCTCCCCCTTTGTCATCAATGGAAAAGGTATCTTTCCATCCAAGGTTTCTCCCCCTGACTGAACTATCCTCTTATGGTGCTTCCTTGTGTACATCTAAGACATATAAAATAAGCATTCATTCTGGAGTAGAAATAACTCCAAGTCTTTGGCAAGATATTCAAAGGCTTCCTGTGGAAGTGGTTTTGTAAAGATTTATGCCACTTGTTCGTTTGTTCCCACATACTCAACTCTGATGTTCTTTACTGCAACCTGTTCTCGTAGAAAGTGATACTTGATTGGAATGTGCTTCATCTTGGAGTGCATCACCGGGATTTTTGAGATACTGATGGCACTTGTATTATCACAATATATTGGAATGGGCTCATCATACTCAACCTGTATATCTGTCAAAGTTTGTTTCATCCAAAGAACCTATGTACAACATGTTTCTACTGCAATATACTTTGCCTCGGTTGTAGATAGATATACTGATGATTGTTTCTTGCTTAGCCATGATACCAAAAAATCACCTAAGTAGAACACTGCTCCACTGGTGCTTCATCGGTCATCAATACAACCTGCCCAATCTACATCTGTGTAGGCAATAAGTGATAGATATTTTCCTTTTGGATACCATAATCCAAACTCTTCGGTTCCTTTGAGATATCTGAAAATCCTCTTTACTGCTAATACATGTGATTCCTTTGGTGCTGCTTGAAATCGTGCCACCTGTCCAACTTCTTGCATTACATCTGGTATAGATGTTGTCACATATAGTAGGCTGCCAATCATTGACCTGTATTTCCTTTGATCTATAGAATTCGAATCATCATCTTTGCTCAACTTACAACTGGTTTACATGGGAGTGATAACTGGTTTACAATCTTCCATTCTGAACCTATTTAGCATTTCTCTGATATACTTGGTTTGAGAAATAAAAATTCCTTGGTTTCTTTGACGTATCTAAAGTCCCAGAAAGACGGATAGTTCTCCAAGTAACGACATTTCAAATTCATTTTGCATATCTTTTTCAAATTTATGGCTTAACTTGTCATCATCACTACCAAAAACAATATCATCAACATAAACTTCAATTAATAAAATATTACCTTGACTTACCTTGATCTAGAGGTTGTTGTCTACACTTCCTTTTCTGAACCTTGCCTGCTGCAGATACTTATCCAGTCTAAAGTACCATGCTCTAGGAGCCTGTTTTAGACCATACAAGGCCTTCTTTAATTTACATACATAGTCTGTGTTCTATGAAAACTAAAATCCTTCTGGTTGTTCAATGTAGAGTTCTTCTTCAAGTTCCCCATTCAGAAAAGATGATTTTACGTCCATCTGATATGCTTTAACATTTTTGGAGCATGCACAAGCTAAAAGTAAATGGATTGCTTCCATTCTAGCAACTGAGGAAAATGTCTCTTCAAAGTCGATTACTTCAATCTGTTCATATCCTTTACATACCAATCTAGCTTTGTTCCTTGTAACCTATCCATCTTCATTCAATTTATTCCTGAAAACCCATTTTGTGCCAATCACATTCTTATTCTTTGGTCTTGGAACCAACTCCCAAGTGTCATTTTTCTCTATTTGATCCAATTCTTCATCCATGGCCTTATTCCAAAATTCATCCTTGCTGGCTTCTTCAAAAAAATTTGGTTCAATTGTAGATAAGAGTGCTAGGTGTGTTTGTTCTGGTGAACAAATTTTGCTTCTAGTATCAACTCCCGCCTCTTTGTTTCCAATAATCTGATCTGAAGGATGATTCTTCTGTACTCGTTTTCTAGGTGTCTTTGGAGATACTTTCTGAACTTGCTCTTCTACTTCTGTCGGATTCTCTTCATCTTCATCTTCATCTTCTACTTCTTTTTCATCTTCTTCGTCGAAAAGTTGTTCCATTGATTTGTTTTCTTCTTCCTTTGATTATAGTCTACATGTTTCATCAATTGTTACGTTGATTCTTTCCACAACTTTGTTCAATATTAGATTGTAACACTTGTATGCTTTCCTTGTACTTGAGTAACCAACAAGCATTCCTTTGTCCCCATGAGATTCAAACTTTCCCATTCTTCCATATTCTCTTTTGATGTAGCATTTGCTTCCAAAAACTCTGAAGTGCTTCAAATTTGTTGGTCTTCCTTTCCATAACTCATAGGGAGTTTTATTAGTGTTGTTTATGAGCATTACTCTATTTTGAATGTGAACTGTTGTATCCACTACCTGTGTCCAAAATATATCTGTCAATTTGGAATCCATTAGCATTGTTCGAGCCATTTCTTGTATTGTCCTGTTCTTTCTTTCAACAACTCCATTCTATTGAGGTGTCCTAGCAATGGAGAATTTCCTTTTTATTCCATGACTTCTACAGTAGTCCATAAATTCCTTTGAAGTGAACTCTCCTCCATTATCAGATCTCAAACATTTGATTCTTGAATCCATCTCATTTTCAACCATTTCCTTGTAGATCTTGAAGTTTTCAAAATCTTTTGACTTATTCTTGAGAAAGCAAACTGCAGTCATTCTTGTATAATCATCAACTCATAACATAAGGTATTTTTTGCCTTTTAATCCCTTTGTTGTAGTTGTTCCAACTAGATCAGTGTGCATAATTTCTAGTGGTCTTGTTGTTGAATATTCCTTTGATTTGAACCTAGTCTTTGTTTGCTTTCCTTGTTGACAATGCTTGCATAAAGTGTTGGTTGGTTTCATGATCTGGGGCATTTCTCTGACTGCTTCTATTTTGTTGACTTTGACAAGGTTATAAAAATGCATGTGACCCATTCTTCTATGCCATAGCCAGTTTTCATCTTCCTTTCCTAGAAAACATGTTTCATTTCCAATTTCACTTAACACATATATGTTGTTTGAAGTTTCAGAGTCTTCTTTGTCAGAGTCTTTTACTGCCATGAATAGAACTCTTCCTATCTCATTGTCACTGACTTCATCTTCATCTGATGATGAGATGTCTTCTTTGGTGTATAAGCTTTTCTTGAAAACTTTCTTTGTAGTTCTTTTGCCTTTATATGTGTATTTTCCTTTTGAGTAACTTTCATCGTTTCTCTTTTTCTTATGATGACATTTGTTAGCAAAATGACCAATACCATCACAATTAAAAAAAATTAAAGGGAGATTACCTCTATACCTACCGTTGGTTCCCTTGTTCAGTCTTTGGACAAAGTTGGCCACTTCTTCATCATCTTCCGAGGAGTCACTGCTGCTACTATATTCTTCTTGTTCCTTTTTCTTTTTCTTTGATATTTTGGATGCCTTGAAGGTTGTTTCTTTTACATATGGATTTTCCTGCTCAGTTCTCATTTCATATGTTGTGAAGATTCCATGCAGTTCATCCATGATTATTGAGTTCAGATCTGATCTTTCTTCTAGTGTTGATATCTTAGGGTTGAATATCATAGAAAGAGATCTTAGTATCCTTTAAACAATTACAGATTCTTCAATTTCTTCTCCCAATCCTATGATTGCATTCATTGTTTCATCGACTCGTAAGAAGTAGGCTATGATATCTTCATCTTCCTTCATTTTTAATTGTTCGAACTAACCTCTGTAAGTCTAAATCTTTGCTGCTTTAACTTTTGTTTCTCCTTCATAAATATTTTGAAGCTTGTCCCAAATCTCTTTAGTGGATTTACAGTGTGTAACTTTGGTGAATACTGTATCATTGAGACCATTCAAAAGTGCATTTGTGGCTTTGGAATTATTTTCACCGAGTTTACTGCTTTGTCATTTGTTGGTGGAACTATTGGTGTTGTGTATCCATCTACAATTGATTTCCAAACTTGAAATCCATGTGCCTGTATATATGTCATCATCCTTATGCTCCAAAAAGCATACATCTATCCATCAAACTATGGTATTCCATTTTTATATGAGTTGGTACTCTCCATGATCTACCTTTCAGTGGTTAAACTGATTTCTGAAGGAACCTGCTCTGATACCAATTGTTGGATTACTGAGAGGGGGGGTGAATCAATAATAGAACAATTTAATCCTTTTTAACCATATAATCCAAGTGTTATATCAATGAAGCATTATCATCCAATAACTGAAGAGTAAATAAGCAATGAACAAATGAACAAACATACACATACACAGTACACTAGCTTTTTACGTGGAAACCCAAATCGGGAGAAAGCCACATAATGCTTTTTCTTATATGTCTTGAAGAATTACATTCATTGGAAGCACCAACTTCATTTGTTTTCCAGCTGCAACTAGAAGGAGGCTCCAACCCCCTAGTTTCTCAGGCTACAACCTGAGGGAAGCTCCAACTCCCCAATTCTTTGGCTACAACCAGAACGAGGCTACAACCCCCTATGTTCTCCAACTACAACCGGAAGGTGGCTACAACCACCTGTCCTTGCCTCGTCCTGCCACCCTGAAGTAGAAGTAGAATGATGGAACCACTGTCAACTTGTCACTGTGATATATACCATTGTAAACCTGTACCAATAAATCTAAACCATGCATCAAACATGCATCAACTTGTACCTCAACCTGTAATCAACCTGTACCATAAACAAGTGCATCAACCATGCACCAACCTGTACCAAATAACCTGTAATACACCTATACCATAAATAAGTGCATCCAATCATGTACCAAGTATGTACCAATCATGTTTCAACTACTCATAAACTATGACTCATCAATATTTACCAACATCATCAACTATAAACCTCATGTATGTGCCAACTCATCAACTACTTGTCTCAACCATGTACTCAACATGTACCCCAACCAAAAGCCCTCATCAATTTCATCATCCAAATATGATTTGTATATTTCTAATAGACCTGGTGTATATAATCACATTCCTGCAAACCTTCCTTAACTTCAACAACAAGAGACTAACATTTTCATCAAACTTTTCTTTAGTCTCACATGCCTAGTTTTGGATTAGTCAACAACCCTAACTTGAAGTAATCATAACTTTGTACTTGTAATGTATAAAGCTTTGAAAATGATATAAAATGTTCTTCAGTGTTTTTTGTGCAATTCCTCCAGGTGTCATTACTTGAAGCCTCTTAGAAAAGGAGTTATAGAAAAAATGGTATACCTTGCTGAATTTTGGCTTATTCTATAGAGAAACCTTGTAGAGCGTGCCCCGCACGGAATATTTGTTGAATTGATATGAAGATGTTACAAAACATACGAAATATTTTACCCTAACCAACACATTTGGTTTCACTGAATTTGTATCTGTTATGAAGCATTTATGACATTTTTACCCGAAACATTTGTTTTTGACTAGTTTCAGGACTAGCCACAAACCCTATTTTCCACGGAGTGTAACTCCCAAATTAAAATGGCCCACAAGATGAATTTTTTACCACAAATACTTGGATATGTTTTGTCAATGGCATATCAATTTAACAATTTGAGTCATTATATAAAACAATTTATAGCGAAAATGGTGAGATGACCTGTAAATAACATACCTTAGAAAGCACCATCAAAAGAATTTATCCTTCCTTGCATTTCGATCTTCTTTTCTTCACCTTCCTTCAGAATTCTGGATTATGTATCCTTGGTTACCTTAGACAACTATAGATATTTAATATTCTCAAGTTTTATTAAAATGAGAGCCTTACCTCTTATTTATACTCTCCAAGTAGCTTCCTTAAAAACATCTTCTAGGTCACTTGGCCCCACTTTCCTTATTTTAGGGTTAACCCACTTCTATCTTCTCCATTATATTTATTATTGAAATAATTTATTTTGTATTCACTTTGAATTATAATACACTCATTACTTCACTTTATTATTTACCTTTTAAAATCTCTTAAACCACTTTGACTACTTTGACCTTTTGGGGCTTCTAGATGACATATGAGGGTCATCCAACTTCGTAAGGCCATAACTCTCAAACCGTGAGGAGTTATGTGATGTTCCACATACCACAAGAAATGGAATGACATGTAATATCCATATAGAATAGTATTATCTGAAAATATATCATAACTCATACCATTATCCATCAAACAAACTTGGGTCCATTACCCAAACCTGGGGTCTCCAACTTCTCATGGCCATAACTCTCTAACCGTGAGGAGTTAAGTGAAGTTCCACATACCAAAAGAAATAGAATGAAAATAACTATCCATATAGGATGTTTTACTTAACAAATTCATTGTCCTTCATCTCATTATTCCACAATTAAGCATGGGTTCTCTTACTCCGCAAAGCGTCTTCCCGTGAGGGATTTCACCATAAGAAGACCACTTTGGAGTTCATCCATATTTACTTCTTATCAACCATGAAAAGAAAATAATGAGTCATATTTACATCAAACAATCTTGGGTCCATTACCTAAACCTTTGTGTTGCAGGTCTTTCTTCAAGGGTTGACATCAATGACAACCAACCTTAATCAACAGGACATGTATGCATTTATTGATCTTCATGAGGAATATTTCTATTATTTTCCGGAGTTGCTGCAAGAGTGGATATTTAGATAGAAGGATAATCACCCGACTAACCGGATACGATCAGTATAGTGGACTACTTAGAATATTGTGCATCTAGAAAGAGTCAGTAATAAATTTACACATGCAACCAATTTTTAGCTAGAAAACATTATTGCAAGATTTATTATTGATTTTGCAGTCGATACTTTGAAGTCATACACTGATGCAGAAAATGAATTTTGAAGGGACCAAGAGGAAGGTATATTAGGTCATTGTTGACGGGCTTAAGTGACACACTATCAACTGGAAGGTTATATCTAGACCAGGGTTGTCTAATTAACCCAAGTTGTTTGGAATGAACTGACTCGACAGGTTTAATGGCTCTGTTAGCCAACTAAGTCCTAAAAATAATAAAATAAATAAACGGACCTAAATCTATGATTCTAACAATTTATGTACTAATTACAAATGTTCAAATGGAAACATGAACATATACAAATGATTATAAACATTCCATATACAGTTTGCAAGGTTTACTTGTAATCTTGTGAAATGAATGTTTGTAATAGTGATTCTAACTAAGATAAAGAAAGAACGAAAATATTTTTTGTTTTTTCAATGTTTAAAGATTTTAAACTAATAAAACTAAACAAATACAATTGAAACAATAATACACAAACAGTCAAATCTAATCGATGCAATCATCGTTTAATTAATAAATAATCTAACAAAATAACACACATACCAATCTGTAGTTGATCAACAAAACTCAGTTTATCTTCCTGTGTTGTATGAGCTCTTGATTTGCCCTGTTTAAAGAGGAAACCTATGACGGGGATAGATATAAATATTCCTAAAAAAATTCAAGGAACATTTTGATGCATGGATTAAAGTTATAACAATCGAATGATAATTGATTGAAAAACGTGTGATCTTATGATAATCAATAACTAAGAACGAAAGAAAACTCAATTCAAAGTATTGATATTATCCATCATTTAACATCTGGAATAAACTCAATAATAATTAAATGATTGATTAATAACACATATAAAATGAACGACATGTTATGGACAACATTTAGATATTTGACGATATGAAACACCATATGATGACAAGGCTAAAGCTAGATCAACCATAATAATATCTCATAATACAGAGGTAATGGAAAAACACAATGGAATAAGCATCACACAGGTCTAAAGCCAATGGTGAATTGCTTTCCCATATCAATTCCCAAAATCACATGTCCATACTGTAGTCCAGCCAAAAGTTGTCCTTACTACCAAATAGAAATCACTATTTAAACTTGTCTTGGATTAACAACCTCTTATCATGCAAGATAGAGGGTAATCCCAAAAAAATAGAATAACAAGAAACACTCCTATAGGAGTTTGTTTATCAAAATTAATTACATAAATTTCATAGTTTTATCAATTACAAGATAAATTACTAATCTATGTAGTGCATGATCCATTATTACTTCTCCTTGTGAATAACATTATAACTGTTATTTTCTTGGAAATGAAAAAACAAAATTTCATTTTAGAAAACAATACAAACTAACATTAAGAAATAGATTGGCTACATAATCGTGAGATTGTGTAGCTAGTCTTATATTAACAAAGAAAATCAAAATAAATCTATCTATTTGACTTTTACAACAGAATCAAATCAAAGTAAATCAAAACCATTTTTTTACCATTTTAGAGATTAGACAATGAAGGGTCTGATAATTCAGAGTTCATGATAGAATTGAAGTTGGTTGTGTTCTCGATAATCACACTACCGGTTTGTTTGGGCCTTTTACTTGCTTAATTTGCGTTGGACTGAACGCATGCCTTCAACTATTGATTTTCCCTTTCAAGCAAGGAATTTCGAGCTGCCAAATGTTTTAATTGTGCCTGTAAATATGGTATGTCTCTGTAGTATCATTCCAACTAGTCAAGACAGTTCTTGCAGTGTACATGTGTTATGACAGGTGGGGGTTGAGTGTACTCTGCAATGGGTACTTTGGTATTTTCTGTAACTTTCTTTAAATCGTGGCTTATACTAGCGAAGCCTTGATTGTTTAGGAACGGAGGTAGTTCAGAAACAAAGTCGTATTGTATAGCTTCACTACCGGTTTCATTTTTGAAACACTGGTTATCCACATATTCTTGGGAAATAAATTCATTGATCTCATCATCGGTCAAGTTATCATTGACCTCGATCACTGAGATCAAGGTCAGATGATCCTGCTATCGATTTCTCAGACTCCTGGATATTAACTTGCCTGATCTCTTGTTTTCAAAACTCAAAACTGAGTTACCTTGTTTATTCTTCTTACGATTTTTATTAATAGTTGGTTTGTCACTAAAACCATGATTTGGCTCAATAGTAGGAGAAGGAGAAACCATATCCTTTAATACATCTATTAGGTCCTCTAATGATTTTATGGGCATGAAATTGTATAGTGGTTTTTTTCCCAAAGGGTTTTGCATAGCAACAGAGTCTGGTTCAGTGGACTCATAATATCTATGTGGATCAACATCTTGACTTGAGATGGTAGGGTTATAGGGACTAGGGTTCATATTTAAATGAAGAGGTTGTTCGACTGTATTTTCGGGTAGGGAAAAGTTATTCCGACATAGGAAATCTTCCCAAGTATCCCCAACTTGAGCTAGATGCGACAACAACATAATTCGAATAAGCCCATGGTGGAAGAGGCTAGACAAAGGGTTTAAACTATGTTCCTGGTAATGCTTAGACATTTTGTGTAGGCTCATCAATAGATATAATGGAATATTTATCTTAAACCCTAATAAAATCATCAACAGGTGGATGTGATATAAAAACACTAAGCCATACCTACCCTCACAAGTTATAAATTGTTTAAGAATTAGAATCAGGCTTTGCCATCCAGGTTTTAAGAGAGTAATAGGTGTACCTTTATGGAAGCATGTAATTTTCTTAGAGACCATGAACAGACTCCAAGTCACACCTTCTAACTTGGCATTTTTGAGCCATTTTTCTCCTTCCTGTGACAGTCCTATAGCTTGTGCTATAGAATCCTCGGTTACTTTGAGTTGTTGATCCCCAATTTTGGCTTGAAAGCCATCAAACGAATGAGAAAAAGCCTATGTGACTACTAGGTCATAACCCTCAAACTTTTGGATTAAAATGTCCTAGCCATGGGCCTATAAATATCTTATGTCATCGTCGTGGGCAAGAAGAGCTTGAGAGACATTAGGTTCAATTCGGACCATGGGAACTATGGTTGCTATAAAAAAAACATAGTAAAGGCAAATAGAGGGAGGCTTCATTTTCCAATACACAAAAAATAGGGAGAGGTCTGTAAAATCGAAAAAGGCCCAATACCTACATACTTGGGAGGCTATCATGCTTGGTAGTTTGAGCTTAGAATGAAAAAGAACCAGAGGACGTGCAGGCCTATGAACCACTATGCACAATGAAAATTAAACCCAAACCACTATCGGCTTCCTATTTCAAATGTACCAAGGTGATATGAAAGTGATATGATAGGTAAGAGCAAGGAGCACATTTCAAATGTTAATCCAAGGTTCTTTGCGATTAGGCATATCAAAAATTAAAATCATATAATCAACCATAGATATGATCAAGTCATATTTCCCATCGTGAATAAAATTGTGGCAATGGATTAATCAATAAGCTTAAAAACCTTAAGACTTATAAACATATAGGTCCCCTTGAGGTGTAATATCTTTAGGAAAAGAAATGAAGAAACCACAAACTATAAAATGATTACCCAAGCCACACTTTTGTTTCAATTTCATGCTTTCAGTCATCAAATTAAACAAAACAAACGAAAATTTAAATGAAAAACTCATATAATCAACTATCCCAATGAATCTCCTCGAAACCAAAAGACATAAAAGTTTATAAATGTAAGGAGCAGGCAGCTACAGAAAGATTTTATCCCTTTATGATGACTTTTAATTATGATAAAATTTGACAGAATTGGTGGCTGCCAACAATGGCGACACGCTGGGCGAAGCAGTTATCTCTGCATCACTAGAAAATTTATATCAGGGGCATAGATGAAATAAAATTTAGAGACATTTAACAACAGATCAAGTGTTTTGATAATAACTCAGAAAATAACACATTCATAGTATTGGATGCATTTCTATCAGAAATTGTAATCTGGTATCTTGCTTAGATCACGGGTGTAGCGATGTTTATGCAGATGTCTTCGATATCGTTGACAGGGCCATTGCTACCAGTAGGCATCCATATCCTTTGTAGAGATGTCATTTAACCCACTCTAGTACCTCTATCCTATCCAAGAATAACCCATTCATGATAAAAAAATATCCACACTTTATCAAAATAAAATACATACTTGAGGATCTTCTTAAACCCGGCATTGCTTCGCTGTCAGCAGGCCTGTTCAGTACCCTAACAAAGTTTCTTTGGTATCATGTGTGTATTTACCTTCTTCCAGCAAACATGTTCAGTGTCTCGATGGGTTTGCACATAATTCCCACACATTACAGTGCTTCCAACTCTCTAAAATTTGTTTATAAATTTCCATAAATTCATGATATTAAGA
This sequence comes from Picea engelmannii, assembly GCA_009831015.1. Classification (NCBI taxonomy): domain Eukaryota; kingdom Viridiplantae; phylum Streptophyta; class Pinopsida; order Pinales; family Pinaceae; genus Picea; species Picea engelmannii. The sequence continues at coordinate 319,800 of ML779121.1, read as the reverse complement.
GAGTGAGGTGATACTGAAGATCTCACAATATGGTAATGAAAAGATTGATCATTTAAGAAACATTTTTTTGTTCTAGTGACTTTCATCATGATTTGGACAATTAGATTTATGTTAAGAAATCATCTCTAGGATGGGGAAGCACATTGAGTTGTTCCCATTAAAATAGGGGCGGCGTTAGAAGTTTGTTAAGGATAATCGCGTCTTCCTGTGATTTTAATGTGAAACTAGACACACTGATTGAACATAAACTTACTTCCACTGATATGAGTTTATAATTTACTGTTTGGGTGCTTGAAATATCATCAATTGCTTCTAATGAATAAGAATTATGATTCCCTTCAACAAATGAATGGTGATTCAGACATAATTATTTAGAAAACAAGACAAAATCAAGAAAAATGAAAAGAACCAAAATAAAAAGCAGAAAAGAAAATTAAAAATATTTACAAGAGGGCGGATCAGAAATCATCAAGAGAAATATCTCTTGAGAGCCTGGCCATTCACTGGGAAAGTGTTTGGTTGTCCCTCCAAATTATGTAGACAAAAATAACTAGGACCCAATTTTTCAAAAATTACAAATGGTCACAGCCATAGGTTTTGGAGCTTGGTATGTTCTCCCTTACCCTCGTGCAGTTTGTCCCACTTGAGAACCAAATCTCCAATATAAAAATTCCTATCAGATTTTGAAATTGTATCAAACAATCTTTTCACAATTTGTTGGTGTTGATCCAGTTTCTATTTTTCTTGTGTTCCCACCTCTTCTAATTTTAATAGAGCATTTATTCGGTTTTCTAGAGGAGGATACTCTTCTTCTTGAATTTTTTGCGATAATTGCAGATAAGGAAGCAAGACATGTGGGGGGAGGATGGATTCTCTTCCGTAGACGAGGAAGAAAGGAGAATTACCAACAAAGGATTTTGGAGTTACCCTATCATCCCAAAGTTCTTTGTACAATGCATTGTGCCAATTCTTGTGGTTTTCTGAAACTCTCCTTTTCATAATCTTGATTAAATTATTATTTGTCAACTCGGCTAAACCGTTCCCTTGAGGGTAGTAGCTGGCAGAATTCTTCAGTTTAATCCCTTTTTCCAAAGCGAAAACATTCATATCAAGGGATGAAAAATAAGAGGCATTATCAAAAACCAGACATTCAGGAATTCTGAATCGAGTGATAATATGGGAGTTCAGAAAAGACACTACCTAATTGGTGTTGACCACTTTTAAAGGTAAATATTCATACCATCTTGTAAAATAGTCTATTGTTGCGAGTATGTACTTGTGTTGTTGTGAGGAAGGGGGATTGATTGGTCATATAATGTCTAGGCCCCATTGCTGAAAAGGTGCATCTACAGTAACAAGTTGCAAAGGAAAAGTTGCCTTTTTCACCCATCCTGTAGACTTTTGACAGATTATACATTTGTGGGACAATGTATGGGCATATTTAAACAAGGTAGGCCAATAGTATCCATCCCTCAACACTTTTTGTGCAGTGGCATCTCCACCAAAATGACCACCGACATCACCTAAATGAAGTTCAGCCAACACTTTTTTGGACTCCTCTTTTTCCAAACAACACATAAAACCACCATCAAAGTTCTTTCGAAATAATATATCATTGATCAATTGGAAAGATGCATATTTAAGCCTAAGTGATCTTTTGTTTTTGGGATCAATATTGTGGGGAGAAGATCCATGCATTAAATAAAATCTAATGTTCTCATACCAAGAATTGGGTGTAGTTTGTGCACAACTGATCTGTTTTTTGTTATGATGATTTACAGTTGATGTATTTATTTGACTTTATAATTCTTCAACTGAATCAACCGATAATTTACACATGCCTCGACCTATAACAATTTGGGCAGGAGTTATTTCGAGATCATATTCCTGAAGTGATGTCATCCAATTTTCCCTTTTCTCCCCGAGCTCTTTTTGTACTAACAGATTTCTTATAGTGGGGTAAGGAACAACAACTTATTTCTAGATTTCAACAAGTAAGACCTGAAGTGTTTGACTACTTTAAAAAAAACATATGATTGTTGATCTACCATGGGATAATTAAGTTCTTCTCCTTTAAAATCAGATCTCATGAAGGAAATGGGTATCTCATTGCTTTCAACATTTTTCTATGTAAGCACGACAACATAGGATCTGTCAGATGCAAAAGTGTATAGAGTGAAATCCCGAGAAAAATCGGGACTCATCGGGGAAGGTGCTTCTATTATGGCTTTTCTAATTGAATCAAAATATTGAATTTCTTGTGGTCCCCATCTGTACCAAACATCCTTTTTAATTAGATTTTGTAGAGGTCTAACCATTTCAGAAAAACTCGGGAAAAATCGTCTAACAAAATTAATTTTTCCCAAAAAGGATTGCATGGCCTCTTTGGAAGGAGGGGGAAGTTTATAAATGGCTTGGGTTCTCTCGAGATCAATAATAAATCCATCTTTAGATACTATAAACTCAAGCAATTTCCCTTGTTCTACTACGAAGACTGATTTTTTAGGATTGAGAAATATGCTAAACTTGCGGCAACGTTCTAAGAAAACCCTAAGGTGAGACAAGTGATCTTTCTTGTTTTTCGAAAGGACAGTGACATCGTCAATAGACCAAAACTCACTGATTAATGAGGCCACAGAAATAAATATCCATTGCTCTCTGAAAAGTGGCACCGACATTTATCAGTCTAAAAGGCATTTTCCTGTAGGCGTAAGTACCCCACGGGGTACGAAGGTGGTTTTAAGTTGATCCAAAGGAGACATAAGGACTTGGTTGTATCATGAAAAACCATATAATAAAGATAGTATTTCGGAACCAGATACTTGTTGTAGGATTTGTTCCATTGGTGGAACAGGGTAGTTGTCTTTATCATATGCTCGATTTAAATTTTGAAAATCGACACAAAGTCAAATTTAACCACTTTTCTTCCTTACAGGGACTAAGTTAGACACCCATTGAGTATGCCTAACTCAGAAAATTATGTTTGCAATAAGTAATTTATTCAGTTCCTTTTTAATGGTAGGTTCCAATTTAGGATGCATTTTCCTCAATTTCTTTTGAAAAGGATGAGTCTGGGGTTTCATAGGGATTACATGTTGTATAATGTTTGGTTCGAAAGTTTTCAGGTCGTCATACATCCAAGAAAATACATCTTTAAATTCTTTAAATAGTTTTATAAAAATAGATCTTTCCTGTTCAGAACATCCCTTTCCCAGATTAATATTTTGAGGATTATCTCGTGTTCCTAAATTAACAGTTTCGTAGAGAAAGGAGGAACTGTTAGTTTTTCAATTGATTACCCCTCTAAACTTGTCATGAAAATCATAAAAAGTTTCTAATCTCAAAATAGATTTGGGGATAGAGTTTACCAGTTGGGATGTTGATTTTGGAGATCAAGGATTAGATATTATCGTGAAATCTCGGAGATTCTCGTCGTGAATGCCTTCATCAATAACTGCATCCTGGAAGGTGTCTTCCATATGCAGAAAGTTGATGATGTGTTGATCATCATCAAACACTCTCCAATTTGTGATGTTATCTGGAATCGATGGCCTGAATAATAATTCGATCGAAAATGCGTTAGGAGAAAAACCTTCAACAAACAACAATTTAGAAGCAACATTGGGAAGTAAATCAGCTATTGAATTACTTATCCTAGGAATGGAATTTATATTAAATGCTAGAAATTTGTGCATCAAACCCCATACCTCAGTTTGGTTATTCTTCAGATGCGATGACAAACAATGTATTGCATTTCTTATTTGTTTGACCATTATTTCTGAATCACCAAATACTATCAAATTTTTCACATCCATGTTCAGAGCTTTCCTAAGTCCCTGCAGAAGTGCTTCATACTCTCTTGTGTTGTTAGTACATTCAAACTCTAATCGACAAGCAATAAATTTTTTATTACCTGTAGGGTTGATGAGCACACAACCAGCACTTGCCCCTTCTCGGGATTTGGATCCATCAAATTAAAGGGACCAGATTTGTGTGTCATTAGCATTATTTGGTGTATTTGGTGAAGTTGGTGCCTGAGTATAGCCTGTTACTTCATATTGATGTTCCAGATCAGTGATAGAGGAAATTTCAGTCATGAAGTTGCCAAAAAAGGTATTCATTCCCTGCGTTTCAATTGAATTTGTAGTGGTAATGAAAGGCTCATTTGGATCGTTCAGATCTGTCATGGTGTGCTTAAGGTAATGTTCTTTGTTTATTATGATCTTATTGGGCTGTCCATTTTCAAGCAACCATGATGCAGGAGCATCCCTCATGACAAGCAAAACCAACAAGGAAGCAGAAGACAGCTGGAAGACGACCAACGCAAGTTTTTGAATTTTAAAATTTTCCCCTTGAAGTTGATGCGCTGAACATAAATGAGATTATTTAATTTAGGCACCTTGGTAAGAATGTAATTAGACCTCGAGCCATACGCTCTCGTCTGAGATAGACAGAGGCATTTATAGTAGTAATTGCAGGTAGATAGAATTGAATTCTTAGATTAGACAGTTCTAGAAGGAAGGAGGGAAACTGGATATAGACACCCTCATTTGTATCATTGTAACATTAGCTAGCATAACTCAGAGCAGGGAAGAGCATAGGAGAATAGCAGAGAGCTATAGATGAACACCCATGTATAGATCTTGAATTAATAGAAGAAGTTGATTCAGATTCATGGTTGTTGTGTTATTCTCTGTGTATGTGTGTTGAATGCTCTGCTTATGAATATTATTTCCTATTATGCATTCGTTATTATGCTATGTGTATGATTTCATGCATCGAGATTGAAATCTGAAAGGAAGAGAGGTGAGTTACAATTGTTTTCTCTTTTGAGCAAGGATTCCTACAAGGAGTGCAGTTGAAGTCGTCCGTAAGGAGTGCGTTGACAAAAGGCTCGGGAGTTAAACTCTTGTTCTCAAACACTCAGAAGTGAAAGTGGTTTGTTGAAGCCATGCAAGGAGTGCACAGGCTAAGGGAGAAAGTCTCAGTCGTGAAACTAAGCAGAAGTGTTGAAGGAATGCTGCTACGGGCATACGCAGAGTCAAAGAAGCTCGAACAGTTGAAGTGTTCGCGGGCTTGCCGCACGGAGCACGTGCAAAGAACCTCGTTGAGGTTGGATTAATCTAGTAAAGCTCAGGATGGATAGGCTTCTGAGTCGCTGAAGATCAACGTAGATCAATGTGACATGAAGTCAGAAATAAGCGTCGCGGGTTGGCGAAGCGGCGAAAGAATCTTGTGAGGAGATACTTCTTTCATTTCGCGGATTTCATAAGGAAGAACGGAAGGTCAAAATTCTCTGAGGAGATTTCGCGAAGTTCCGAGGATCGTTAGATTTTGCAGAGGTGCAAGGAGGTTACGGCGCRAGGATMTAAAGAGTTTGAAGCTCAGGAGAGGCAGAGCCGTCGATTCAGAGTAACAAGAGCCGTCAGATCTACACGTGGTATCGTGTATCGGGGACTCGGAAGTCGAAGCCCCAAAATTTGTGGAGCAAAAGCAGCGATATCGCGAGATGYGATATCCCGACAATATCAGAGCCGTTCATTGAGGAGGACGTGTGTAAGGAGATTCTCATCTTGTAGATTCGGGCATTGGAGGACCGAAAGTGAAGTCCTTTAGCTTCGCGAGTGGCGAAGTGGCAAGAATATCGTAGTCATTCATCTGTAGAGGACAGGTGGCAAGAGATCAAGATATCTCGCAAACTCGGGAGTTTGCAGGGTACAGACCCAACATTTGGTACTCCACGTCGTGAGGCTGTGAGTAGCGAGGGAAGGATAGCCATCAGATCCGGATCACAGGAGGACCGTTGGATCCGCAAGAGGGATCGTGTCTCGAGACCTCGTGAGAAAAGGTTCGAGGATTTGGTCACGGGGATCGCGAGGTTACGAGGAAGCGATATCCCGACAGCTGGAGGTAGTGTGGGCCATAGCCAAGTGGGTGAGTGGAATACAGGTGGCACAAAGTCCTCGGGATCTCGCCGCGAGAAGTCTCAAAATATTGGTGTTCGGATTCACGAGTAGTGAAGTGCCGAGGAGCCGAGGTTCGTGTGGACGCATAAGGTGGGACCGAGTAGCTGAAGGGTGGACACACGTCGCTTGGATATAGGGGTCGACACTCCGTTGAATTCTCTCATCTCGGGAACTTGCATAATAGGAGGGTGAAAGTTCGATGGTTCAACCTGCGAGGTCGCGAGGTTGCGAGAGGCGCTAACATTAAGCTTAGCCCACGATTTCATGAGGAAGGAGCTATACCCGTATCGCCAGATCGGGTATCGCAATATTTGAAAAGAAGAGTTGGAGATTTTGAGTTACGAACTCGCGAGTGTTATTGGATAAATCCGTAAGTGCGGACACAAACCAATCTCCCTAGATCCACCTGGATCTAGAACAAAAAAGGACAGAATATATCGCTTTCCCTAAATCTAACTATTGAATTAAATTGTAAGTGAGAATAAGAGACATACCTTGTAATCGCTTCCTTAATATTTGTTGCTCCTGCTTCGCTCCAGCGCTCTCATGCAGTCAAGATCAAAATAGCACGAACCAACCAAAGTGAAAGCAATTCTATATATTCAATAGTTAATCTATGCATATGATCAAGGAGTTTTTCAATAAAGTAGATCTAACTTTATGGGAAAGAAACATATTACTGTATCATATTAAATGTGAAAGAGAGATTACAACCGTTGCCTTGATGTCGTAAGGTCCCTTCCAACTGTCCTTCATTCCCCACACACTTCTTTCTCCAAGGATTCTAAGACCATAGATCTGATAGCTACTCACAATCTATCTTGACAAAGCAAATCTCAAATATACTCTAACCAAGCTAATAATTCCAAGCCAAAGAACAAGCTCATGAACCAACAAAGCTAACCCAAGCTCAAGCTAACTTTCTCCATGAGAATTCCTCTCCTTTTATAAGTTGAAGAAGATAAGGTGAGGAGGTTAGGATGATCCCACTAAATCATGAAAGCGAGTAAGATCCAAACCATTCGGATGCCACTTCACCATAGAAGCTTCTCCTTCTAGATGATTCGAGAAAACGCTCGTTTTTCCCACGTGCTGGCATTCTCACACCCTAGCTATAGAGCAACCTGCGAACACCTCGCACCCTGGCTATAGTGCAACCTACGAGAATGGGTCATTCTCGCACCCTGCCTATATAGCAACCTGCGAACATCCTTTTTTATAAGGTTTTTACATAGGAAAATGCAACTTATTTTCTCAGGAAAAGTTCTTCTCCCTTCTCTCTTTAGGAACTCAGGCCACTGTGACCCCTCTGAAGGCAACAGATAGGTTTACATCATTAACGATCATAGGGATGACAAAAATAATGTGTAACAACGAGGTAGCGAGATTTGGTTGACCGTGGAGAAAGATTRTTGTGGGTGAAGATTTCCCAATAGGGAAATAGAAGAACCTTCGAGTTCTTCGGGCCGAGAAGGAGAAGAAGGTCCTGTGAGAGCGGACGTACCTGGGTGGTGCGCCTGTGTCAAACCACAAATGAGACCATTATGTAGCAAAATACCCGTGTAGTTGTTTTGACCAATCTCTGCTTAAAAATAGACCATAAACTTTAGGAATGTCAACAATAATAATATTGATTACTTGATGAACTTTGGGATTGGATGATAATCTAATCAGCACATATTTTAGTTCACTAATGAATTTGACATTCGTTTGATCTAGTTGAATGATTTTTAAATCAGAAGGTCTTACTTCTGCATTAATTTCCTGGAATAGAGACAGAGGCATTACATTTTATGATGCACCGGAGTCAACCATACAATTATGTGCATTCCTATTAAAAATTTCAAAAGTCAATTAAAAAGGGGGGACATTTTTTCATGTGGAAACAACAAAATTCTGTTGATTTTTTATTGTTGTCCCTGAAACAGTTTTATCTAAGTTTCCTACAGTTTTTTATGATAAGTTCCTTTTGTCTTTATTTTCACACATCCTTTTCCTTGGGACATTTTTAGCTGTGTTTAAGTCAATTTATGTTGATGTTTTTCTGCTAACATCATTCTTTTTACTGTTTTCAACAATGCTTTGAAGCATTTTCTGCAAAATAAGAGGAATTTTCAGCAATTCAAAAACATAAATATTTGCCCTCAATTTTTTTAGATCTTCAATTAAATCATACTCCAAAACTGGGGCAGCTAGGTTTTTTCTAGTTTCAGTTTTCTTTGGTTGTTTCGAAAACACATTTTTACTTTTTTTTCGGTTGGAGACTTGTTTTGTGTTTTACTTCTAGTGTTGTAGGGGTGGACAGTTTCAAAATTTGCTTCGAAAATATTGTTCGACAAGTGCCCAAAAATGGGAGGAGATGAATCTTCCTCTTCTAGTACCTCTTCGTCGACTATATCATTACAATTATTAGGAGGAACATAAACAAAATTGTCATGCACTTCCAATATCGTTTGCAAAGCATACTGTAAACTTTCAAAATTTAGACCTTCTGTTGTCGGGTTTGGCCTATTTGGAGGGAAAGGTTTTCTAAAAGGAGGTTTGAAACTTCCTTTACTTGCATATGCCTCCTCGGCGGATATTTTCAAGTCAACGACCTGATTCAATAGTCTTTGTAAAGCGTTTTTCAAGCTCTCCAAGTCTAATGTTTCTTGTTGATTTTTAGGTTGAGGAGGCCTAGTGAGAATTTCTATTTTCTTCTTAGAAGGTGGAGTTGTTTCAGACTCACTACTTAAATTATCTTTTAAGTTCAATATGTATTTCTCAATCTGACTTGTCTCCTCAAAAGCTTCTAACAATGTGTTATTTTTGGACCTTTTAACCCATATGGGTATGTTGTTATGCAGGGCCTTCATATAATATGCAACAATTAAGTTTTATGCAGGCATCGAATCTGCAGGGATATTGTTTTTTAGTGTTAGGAATATCTGGTTAAAGTCTTTAACTTTTTCTTGAGGGTTCATCTTTAAGATAGAGAGTTCCATTACCAAGACTTTTGGATATTTATCATCTCCAAATTTTTCCAGAAAGCAAGTTTCAAACTTGTCCCAAGAGATGATGGTCTGAGGCTATTGGGAAAAATACCAAGTTGAGGCATTTCCCTCAAAAGTATAAGTAAATAATCTACACATGACATCTTCATGTTCGACACTCCATAGTCTAATGACTAGAATAAATTTCTTGATGTGATCCTCAGTTGATTACTCAAATCTGGATCAAATTTGGGAATCCATATCTCTGGATGTTTAGGTAATGGGTGTTAAGGTCCAAGTACAGCCACGACATCTTAATCGAGCCAAGGTCTGGCAGGATTATTTTGGTTTTCCATGGGAGTTGGTGGAGTCGAAGGTTGAGATGGTGGAGAAGAACCAGGTGGGGATAGTGGAATACCAGATCCACCAGCACCAAGGATAAGTGCTTTAGTAGGATCATTCCCTATAGTGTTTCTAGGAAAACCAGTGCCTTGAAGTTGTTCTTGAAGAATTGTAAATTCAAGGGGTTGATTGAGTTTTCTACCAAGTTGTATAATATGGGATAAGGCACTTTGAGTTCTTATGAGTGGCTGGAGGAAAATTTCTTGGACGTCAATCCCTTGAGGGAGTGGTGTCGTTGGTTCAATGGGAATATCAGGATTATCATTTGAGGTAGTAGTTGCTTCAAGTGTAATTTTTGTGTCAGAGAGACTACGCGTTACGATAGGAGAGCGATTGTTTGGAGGGGTCTTGTGACCTCCACGTGCCATCAATTAATCTTAGGCCCTCCTTCTAGTGCCATTTGTTGACAAGCGTAAGTGACACACCGTCAACTAGAAGGTCAGATCTGGACTGGGGTTGTCTAATTAACCCAAGACATTTGGAATGAACTGACCCGATGGATTTAATGGATCCATTAGCCAACTAAGTCCTAAAAATAATAAAATAAATAAACTAACCTAAAGCTATGATTCTAAAAAATTATGTACTAATTACAAATGTTCAAAAGGAAACATGAATATATACAAATGATTGTAAACAGTCCATATACAATTTGAAAGGTTTACTTGTAATCTTGCGAAATGAATGTTCGTAATAGTGATTCTAACTAAGATAAAGAAAGAATGATTTTTTTTTTCAACGTTTAAATATTTTAAACTAATAAAACTAAAAAAATACAATTGAAACAATGATACAAAAATAGTCAAAGATAATCGATGCAATCATCGTTTCATTAATAAATAATCTAACAAAAAAACACACATACCAATCTGTAGTTGATCATTAAAACTCAGTTTATCTTCCTATGTTGTATGATCTCCTTATTTTCCATGTTTAAAGAGGAAACCTATGATGGGGACAGATATAAATATTCCTAAAAAAATTCAAGGAAGATGTTGATGCATGGAGTAAACTTATAACAATAGAATGATAACTGATTGAAAATCATGTGATCTTATGATAATCAATAACTAAGAATGAAATCAAACTCAATTCAAAGTATTGATATTATCCATCATTTAACATCTGGAATAAACTCAATAATAATTAAATGATCGATTAATCGCACATATAAAATGAACGACAGGTTATGGACAAAATCTAGATATTTGACAATATGAAACACCATATGATGACAAGGCTGAAGCTAAATCAACCATAATAATATCTCATAATACATAGGTAATGGAAAAACACAATGGAATAAGCATCACACAGGTCTAAAGCCAATGGTGAATTTATTTCCCATATCAATTCCCAAAATCACATGTCCATACTGTAGTCCATCCAAAAGTTGTCCTTACTACCAAACAACAACCACTACTTAAACTTGTCTTAGATTAACAACCTCTTATCATGCAAGATAGAGGGTAATCCCAAAAAAATAGATTTCTTTACAAAAATAGAATAACAAGAAACGCTCTTGTAGGAGTTTGTTTATCAAAATTAATTACATAAATGTCATAGTTTTATCAACAAAAAGATAAATTATTAATCTATGCAACGCATGATCCATGATTACTTCTTCTTGTGAATAACATCATAATTGTTATTTTCCTGGAAATGACAAAACTAAATTACATTTTATAAAACAATACGAACTAACATTCAGAAATAGAATGGCTACATAATCATGAGATTGTGTAGCTAGTCTTATATTAACAAAGAAAATTGAAATAAATCTATCTATTTGACTTTTACAACAGAATCAAATCAAAGAAATTCAAAACCATTTTTTTACCATTTTAGAGATTAGACAATGAAGAGTCTGATAATTCTGAGTTAATGATAGAATTGAAGTTGGTTGCATTCTTGATAATCACACTACCAGTTCAATTGGGCCTTTTACTTTCCCCATATGCATTGGACTAACTGCATGCCTTCACCTCTTGATTTTCCATTTCAAGCAAGTAATTTCGAGCTGCCAAATGTTTTAACTATGCCTATAAATATGGTATGTCTTTGTAGTATTGTTCCACCCATTCAATACAGTTCTCGCAGTGTACAGGTGTTATGACAGGCAGGGGTTGAGTGTACTTTTCAATGGGTACTTTGGTATGTTTTGTATCTTGCTTCAAATTGTGGCTTATACCAGCGAAGCCTTGATTTTTTTTGAATGGAGGTAGTTCAGAAACAAAGTCGTATTGTATAGCTTCACTATCAGTTTCATTTCTGAAACACTGGTTATCCACATATTCTCGGGTAAGAAAATCATTTTTCTCATCATCGATCAAGTGATCATCAACCTCAATCATTGAGATCGAGCTCAGATGATCCTGCTGTCGATTTCTCAGACTCCTGGATATTAACCTGCCTAATCTCTTATTTTCAAAACTCAAATCTGAGTTACCATGTTTCTTCTTCTTACAATTTTTCTTAAGAGTTGGTTTGTCACTAAAACCCTGATTCAGATCAATAGTAGGAGAAGGAGAAACCCTATCCTTTAATACATTTATTACCTCCTCTAAAGATTTTCTGGGCACGAAGTTGTATAGTGGTTTTTTTCCCAAAGGGATTTTCATAGCAATAGAGTCTAGTTTAGTGGATGCATAGTCTCTATGTGGATCAACATCGTGACTTTCAGTGGTATGGTTACAAGGAATAGGGTTCATATTTAAATGAAGAGGTTGTTCGACTGTGTTTTCGGGTAGGGCGAAGTTATTCCGACACAGGAAATCTTCCCAAGTATTCCCAAGCTGATCTAGATGCGACAACAGTAGAATTTGAATAAGCCCATGGTGGATGAGGCTAGATAGAGGGTTTAAGCTTTGTTTCTGGTAATGCTTAGAAATTTTCTACAGGCTCATCAATAGATAAAATGGTATATTTACCTTAATCCTTAAGAAAATCATCAATAGGCGGATGTGATATAAAAACACTAAGCCATACCTACCCTCACAAGTTATAAATTGTTTAAGAATTAGAAGCAGGCCATGCCATATGGGTTTTAATAGAGTAATAGGTGTACCTTTAGGGAAACATGTCATTTTCGTAGAGACCATGAAGAGAATCCAAGGCATTCCTTCTAACTTGGCATTTTTGAACCATTTTTTTCCTTCCTGTGATAGTCCTGTAGCTCATGCTATAGAATCCTCGGTTACTTCGAGTTGCAAATCCCCAATTTTGTCTCTAAAGCCATCAAATGATTGAGCAAAAGCCTGTGTGACTACCAGGTCATAACCCTCGAACTTTCAGATAAAAATGTCCCAACCATGGGCCTGCAAATTTCTTATGGCATCTTCGTGGGAGAGAAGGGATTAGGATCCATTAGGTTCTGTTATCGCTCAGTTTGTAGTCTAGGTCAAAAGGCTGAAAGGTAAGGATCAAACTGGTGTAACAGGAGCTTCCCCCCATCAAGGTGATAGTGGGTGGGGAAGCTCCTGTTACGCCATTTTGACTCTTGCCTTCAAGCTGCTTAACCTATACTACAAACTGAGCGATAACAGGTTCAATTTATACCAAGGGAGCCATGGTTTCTATCAAATGAACACAGTAAAGGCAATGAGAGGGAGGCTTCGTTTTCCAATAGACAAACAATAGGGAGAGGTCTGTAAAATCGGAAAAGGCCTAATACCTACAGACTTAGGATGATATCATGCTTGGTATTTTGAGCTTTGAGTGAAAAAGAACCATAGGACACACATGCTTGTGAACCACTATGCACAATGAACATTAAACCCAAACCATTATCAACTGCCTATTTGAATAATGAATGAGAGTCTTAAATGTACAGGACAACTAGGATGATGTGTAATTGTGAGTACATCAGTCCTGTACCAAGGTGATATGAAAGTGATATGATAGGTAAGAGCAAGGAGCACATTTCAAATGTTAATCAAAGGTTCTGCGCGATTTGGCATATCAAAAATTAAAATCATATAATCAACCATAGATATGATCAAGTCATATTTCCCATCGTGAATAAAATTGTGGCAATGAATTAATCAATAAGCTTACAAACCTTAAGACTTATAAACATATAGGTCCCCTTGAGGTATAATCTCTTTAGCAAAAGAAATGAAGAAACTACAAACTACAAAATGATTACCCAAGACACACTTTTGTTTCATTTTTATGCTTGCAGTCATGAAATTTAACAATACAAATGAAAGTTTAAACGAAATACTCATATAATCAGTTAACCCAATGAATCTCATCAAAACCAAAAGACAGAAGAATTTATAAATGTAAGGAGGAGGCGGCTACATAAATATTTTATCCCTTTATGATGACTTTTAATTATGATAAAATTTGATAGAATTGGTGGTTGCCAACAGTCACTTTATACGTCAATCAAGATTTTGCTACATGATAAAGGTGTGATGACAATGGATTCAGACAACTAAATAACTCGGTGCGCATGGGGAGACTGGGCGAAGCACTAAGGATGATATGAGATATGGAGAGGGCACTAGAGAGAGGCCAGAAGAAGGAAACAATGGACCCCATTATGATGGGTGATTATCAGATAAAGGAGATACTGGATAGAGTGGGAATGAAATGAAACATATGAACCTACCAATATAGGATTAATAGTAAGAAGAGAGAAGTATCCAAGCACAGGGGCTTGGAAAATTATGAGGAATAGGTAGAGTGTCTTCATGCTACGAGGAATATTGAGTAAATACTACACATCGCATATGAGACAAAAACCATAGGTCAAGGGCCCGACACAGAAGAAGGATCTCCATTCCAGATCAGAATTACTGTGGAACCCACAACCCCATGTGTGACTAAGATATTAGATAAGGAAGATCCATTTAGAAAACCAACAATTAGTAGGATAAATATTTTAGTAGGTAGAGGGAGAAGTGTAAATTCAAGTGGAAGTACAAGTTCATATAGCAGTAGTCAACTATCTACACTGTGCAGAGGTGGTAGTACAACAAACTTTACAATGGAAGGAGCAAATCCAACTATTCGGTTACCAGAGTTTCATGGAGAAGGGTTGGAGGACCCAGAGAAGCATTTGTTTATTTGTGAAAATATTTTGGCAGCTAAGCATATCACAAATGAAGATACAAAAGTGGTGCAACTTTCAATTACATTCAGAGATGACACACTAGACTAGTATATGGGCCTCGCAATAAACAGTTCACAAGGAGCACCTACAACCATCGCAGATGTGAAGAAGGAATTAATCAATGAATTCCAACAACCAAGTTTAGAATATTAGTTCAGGAATGAAATGATAGAAATCAAATACAATACAGGAGATTCAGCTTGGGAGATTGATCAAAAGTTTAAGCGATTAAAAGGTAAGTTAAAGTACCCTATCATAGATATGCAACATAGGAATCTATTTGTTAATTCATTATTTCCACATATTAAGTTTCCATTGAGACAACAGAATTTTCAGACTTAGGATGAGGCTCTACAAGAAGCATTACAATTAGAAGAGAATCAATACAAACATATAGATCCAACTATGGAAGAGCTGAGAGAAAATCTTAAGAATATGACATTTCAGTTGAATCAGAATAAAGGAAAGTAAAAGAGGGAAGTTGTCTGTTGTACATTATGCAGAACATAAGGACATCACAATAATGAGTTCCCAACATTTGCGCAATACTTGGGAGAAAGAATGCCAAATCCTCTACCCATAGGAGGAACATGGTGTGAAATATGTAGAACACATGGACACGATTCTTATCATTTCCAATGATGAAAAGGTACGAAACAGTTCCCAAGAGTACATTCTGCAATTTTCGCAAGTCTATAGGACATGAAGACAAGGACTGTCGAATGTTAGAAATGATGAAGGAAAGGACCTCATATGCTTATAGGATTCAAATTGAACCAATGACAGGTTCACTTACGTAGTATTATAATAAAGAATTGCATTTTACAGTGCCTCCATAGTATAATAATGAACAACAATAATATAATCAGCTACCACAATACAAGACACCGTGCACATACAATCAAAGTAATAGAGGAGGATTCATAGGAGGAGGCCATGGAGGAAGAGGATTTGGGGGAGTTAGAGGACTAATAACTTGTCATAATTTTTAGAAACCTAGACATTATGCAAGGGATTTTACACAACCACCAATGACATGCATGTATTTTCACGTAGCAAATCATGCTATAGAAGACTACCCGACACTTTTGACAAGGATACAGAAAAAGAGGAATCAAAACAATCAGAATGTTCAATGTATTGATGTGGAAAATAGAGAAGAGGATGGGAAGAAGATCAATATAGTTACTCGAGGTGGAACGAAGAAAGGAGCAGATGCAGTAAAGAAGAATCAAGACCAACAATAGTGGTTCAAAAATAACACAACACTTGAACAACATTTTGATGCACATAAGAAAAAGGATACATTCACGCAGGCTAGACAAGAGATTTTGTAGGAGAATATTGCTTCTACTTTAGGTACAAATCCAAGAGATTATGTACCGGTATATGACATGCCTCATTTATTTGATCAAACCAACAGATATCAGACTTCAGAAAAGGTAAGTGATCTTAGAAACTTTTTGGGGTCTTGCTTGTAGTTGTTGAATGATAAAACATCTTTACAAGTGTTACACAATTTGTTAGAAAAGTGAAATTTTGGGGAAGAGATGAAACTAGAACACAAGATAGTCAATCAGGTCTGTAAGAAGAAAAGAATCCTCTCTGGAGTTTAGGTTGAATTCAAATATTGGGGACTTTAATACAGGTGACATCATACTAGATTTGGGGTTTGAAGTAAATGTACTGCCTAAAAAGACACGGGAAGCCATGGGGGAACCTACACTGGGGTATTCCCCTATCCAATTGAAACTAGAAAATCAACATAGAGTGGTACCAATTGGTATATTGAAGGGCATACTGGTGGATTTATATGGTGTACCCACTATGGCAGAGTTTGAGGTGATTGATATAGTGGACAATACTACACCTTATCCAACATTATTGGGACTGGATTGGGAATTTTTCAATCAGACTATCATCAACTTGAAGACCAGGACAATAATTTTTTAATTAGGAGAGTACAAAGTTATATCACCATTAGATCCTTCAGAAGGTGGAATATATGTTGAACTTGTGACATAAAACTTCATCACAGAAGAGATAAACCAATTATATAGAATTACCGCATGCGAGGAAGATTACATTAACCCAAAAACAGATGGAATGCTTAGTTGGAGAAGTATTAGTTATTTTTCTTCATATTAATACATAGGAATGGAGAATTCACAACAACGATTACATGAGTTATCTACCATAATATGTGCAATAATGGCGCGTGCACTAAGATGGATTGGCTTAGAGGTAAGAGAACGTCCAACTTTTCATGGTCAAAATGATTTGGAAGAATTCTTAGCAAAGTTTGAGTTAGAATTCTTAGAAAATAAAAGTTTATTAGTTTTGGACATTACATTTAAATAAACACATGCACATTGGTGGGGTACTCACAAAGAAAATATCAATAATTGGTATCAATGCAAGAGATTACTACGCATCAGATTTGGCGCAAAACATGAGAATACGTATTTCGAGAAATGTGATGGAATAGGAGAACGCAAAGGAAATATATAGATATGCATAACTCAATGGAGACTGGTACCACCAGAGGAATGGACACATCACTTCATTCACACATTGGAAGTCATTCCAAGGAATTGGTATACAAAATTGGAACTACACAAAGGAATTGCAAATTGGGAAGAATTGCAACAGAATTTTGTAATCACTTTTTCATTTGAACATGAGATTCTAGAGATATATACAACACTAAAGTTGGTAATATAGAGGATATTTGAAGAACCTGAATTTGAAATTGTAATATCCTATCATAATCAGAATCAATGGATAGTCAAACAATTACTACATTGTTACCACATCGCAGAAGATGACCCAACAGATGCAAACCTGCACGATATTCTGATAATAGAAATTGAAGGAGAAAGAGAAGTAGAGGGTCCACAGTTACAGTCAAAATGATTTACTAGACCACTGAAGATAAATAAAGTCAACATTAGAATATAAGAGAATCCAAAGATTGCAAGTATTGGTGACTAGTGGGGATAACCAAACAATGGAAAGAATAACTTAGTTACTGCGCGAGTATAGTGATCTATTTCCAACAACATTTTCATATATGACAGGGGTAGAAGGAGAACTTGGAGAAATGAATATACCTCTAGGACCATATGCCAGACCAATAATATAGAGACCCTACAAGCTAAATCCAATATATAATCAAAAAGTTAAGGAAAATATTGATAAAATGTTAGAGGCTGGTGTAATAGAACCTATTGAAGAATCTGAGTGGATTATCCCTATGGTAGTGCAAGATAAGAATCAAGGGGGAATAAGGATCTGTGTATACTTGAGGAAGTTGAATTATTCTTGTATGCATGATCCCTTCCCTACTCCATTTACAGATGAAGTGTTGGAGAGTCTAGGAGGATAAGAATCATATTCATTTACTGATGGATTTTCAGGGTATCACCACATCAGGATAGCACTAGTGTTATGAGGAAAATATGTATATGGATTGGGGTAAATTACAAAAGATGGAATGAAACCTAGAAATAAAATCTAATCCCAAGTATTCTATATAAATTAAATGCTAACAAGACAAGGCTAAGATCCTACCTCGTCTGGACGTTCGGAGAAGACCACCGTTGAGCACACGACCTAAAGATTTATGCCTGCAAATTTTCCTAAAAAAACAATATACACAAGCATATGGTGATAATATATAATGTCAACATATAAATTAGCTTAATAAATTAACATACATGACAAATATTCCCATGGAATAATAATTCAAATATTTGCAATATATCAATTGGATGAGAAAATAGCATTTCTATTAAAATAATTAGCAGAAGTACATAGGTGACAATCTTGTGTAACGACACATATCGGAACTGAGAAACTAAGTCCCTCCAGTTGGGTCTCCACCACTTCAACACAAAGGCAAGCTCGTATATAGGATTCAATGAGGTTCTCGATCACAAAGAAGGAAGAGCTTGGGGTTTGAACACAAGAAGTTCAGACTTTCAAGGACAAAGGGATACAGACTCAATATGAAGTGAAATTCCCCCAAAGTGTCTTTTCTCTCAATGGTTGAATTGTCATATCCCCTCAAGGCTTGGATATGTCTCAATTTATAGCCTTCAAATGGAACTAAAGTGCTGACTCAAATCATTTCTAGTATATGGAAGGTCAAGGATCATGGATATCGTGACATAGCATGGAAACCCAACATAATTTTTATTTTTTTAGCACCAAACCCAATGTATGCGGGCTGCAGTGGAGAAACCTACATATACACTTGTTGGATAACTGATAGGGTGCATATAGGTGGAAAAATATGCATTTTTGGCTCTAGAATGAACAAAAAGGGGACTTCAAGTCTACAAAGGGTAATGGAAGGCCGTCCAAGCAAGTTTGCATGGAGTGAGGGAAACTTTGTTGTAACAACCATAGGATCATCATAAGACTAAATTTGCTACAAAATGGGGGTCATATCAGTACTCAATGATGCCTTTTGGATTGAATAATTCCCCTAATTTTTTTTAAGGTAGTGTTAATTGCTTCTAAATATTTTATACATAATTTTTTGGAAGTTTATTTGGATGATTGGACAATATTTAGTTTATTGAAGGACCATTTTGAAGTTTTAATATTTATGTTAGATAGGTGTAGATAGGGTCAAATTTCATTGAACATTAAGAAATTCATATTCAACGCACCATTTGGAATCTTGTTAGGGCATGTGGTGTGTAAACAGGGTCTGCTAGTTGATACTGCGAAGATTGTTTTCATTGTTAATTTACCACCACCTAAGTCAGTGCACCAACTAAAATCTACACTTGGTCATATAAGTTACTATAGAAAGTTTATAAGGGGCTATGCATAGATTACTGTGTGCATGGAAAATTTGTTAAAGAAGGATATCAAGTTTCAATGGAATGATGAGTCCCAACAAAGTTTGGACATCTTGAAGGAGAAAATGGTGATGACGCCAATTTTAGTGTTTCCAGATTGGTCAAAAGAGTTCCATGTTCATGTGGATGCATCTTAAATAGCACTTGGAGTAGTATTGACACATCCAGGAGAAGGTGATATAGATCACCCAATAGCATTTGCAAGAAGGAATCTCTCATATTCATAACATAATTAAAACACTACAAAAAGAGAAGGTTTGGCTATGGTATATGCATTACAAAATTTCAAACATTATTTGTTAGGCCAACAATTTAAGATGTTTATAGATCACTCTGCTCTTAGATATTTGGTCAACAAGACAGTGTTGAGGGGGATAATATGAAGATGGTTGTTGTTATTTCAGGATTTTGATTTTGAAGCATTTGTAAAACCTGGAAGATTGAATACAGGACCAGATCATGTGTTTAGGATAGATAATGGAGAGGAACCAGGCAACTTGGAGGAAAATTTCCCTGATGCACAACTCTTTTCGGTACGGATTTTTGATGAGTATTTTGCTAATATAATTGAATTGTTTAGTAGAGGATTTTCCCCAAAGGAATATAATACTGCACAAAAGAAGAATTTGGTGGTTAGAGATGCAGACTACCAACTTATTGTAGGACACTTATATCAACTAGGTGCATACAATATTTTAAGGATGTGTGTCATGGAACATGGACATCCTATCATTTTAACAGAAGCACATGAAGGAATAGTTGGAAGACACTATACAGGGAAGGCTATTGCGTAGAAGATATTGCGCGCGGGAATTTGGTGGCCAACAATTTCAAAAGATGCAAGGATTATTTCCAGAACTGTGATGTTTGTTAGAGGGTAGGAAATCCATCTAGGAGGGATGAGATGCCCCTTAGACCTCAGGTAACTCTTAAAGTGTTTGATAAATGGGAAATAGATTTTGTAGGACCAATTAATCCACTAGCTATAAGATCAGGAGTAAGGTGTATCATTACATTGAAAAAATATTTAACTAGATGGGCTGAGGCAACAACAGTAAAAGATTGCAATGCAAATACTGTAATGCACTTCCTCTTTGAACAAGTAATTACAAGATTTGGATGCCCTAGAATTTTAAGGAGTGATTAGAGGACTCATTTTATCAATAGTACCATCCAGGAAATGATTGAATAATTTGAGATACATCATCAAAAGAGCACTCCATACCATCCTCAAGATAATGGAACAATGGAAGCATTTAACAAGATATTGGAGAATTCCTTAACTAAGATTTGTAATGTAAACAGGGATGATTGCGACTTGAAGATACCAGCAGTGCTATGGGCTTATATCACTGCATGTAAGAAACTTGTAGGGAAGACACCTTTCATATTGGTGTATGGATAGGAAGAAGTAGTCCCTTTGGAGTATTTGATACCAAGTGTGTACATTGAATCCATTACAAACATGACAAAAAGAGGTGCAACACAGGAAAGATTGGCTCAACTCATGAAACTAGAAGAAGACATGATTATAGCCAGTTTCCATCAGGAAGTACATAAAGAAAAGGAAAAATCTTGAAATGATAGGAAAATTAAGAATAATAACTTCAAGGAAGAATATCTAGTTCTCCTCTATGACAATAAATATTTACATCACCCAGGGAAATTCAGGATGCATTGGCTAGGGCCTTTTGAGATAAAGTATATCACATATGGAGGTGATGTGCATCTACAAGATTCAACAGGTAAGGAGGTTCAAGGATTGGTGAATGACAATCAAATGAAACTGTATAGGGAAAATCAACCTAGTAACTCTCAGTAGTTGCAGCGTAGAGAATTAGAGTTGCACATAGTGTATATAGTAGGAGTTAAAAGAAGAAAAATGAAGAAAAACTTGAAAAACAAGAAAATTACAAAAATATGTAGTAGATGGTAGACATGAAGTTAGATGATACAATGCAAAATAGATAGTAACTAGTGTGACAGAATAGGAATACCATGTGTGCCAGAAAAGGGTGACAAGACAAAAAACAAAGTGCGACGGGATAGAAAGCGGTCAGAAAGAGAGAAAATGATTACTGGAAAAGTGGGATATGACAGAGCATTTATGATAGGACTTATAAAAGAAGAAAAATTGCAAGACAAGACTCATTGTGACATTGTGAAAACTAGAGCTAAGGAGCAAAAACATTGAGCGAGCAGGTGATTTTGAGGTGGTTTAGTGAAGATTCAGAGAAACTCTTTCGAGATTCAAAAGAATGACGCCACCTAAGGTTGTAGATCTTAGTCGAATGGAAAGGAAGACACAGATTGGTACAAATTTTTCACAGGAAATAATGGTTGAAGAAGAAAACCCTATTCATATAGAGGTAGTGGTAGATGTGCATGTCATTCCTTCCCTAGTGATCGATATGATTAGCCCAACGATTGTGGAGGAGCAAGAACAACACATTCTGGAAATAGAGGACATGGAGTTCAACCTGAGGACCGAGGAATAGAACCCTACTGTAGAGAAAAACCCTACACAATAGCTTGGCCTAGGCTCACCATAGCATATTAGTGGGAAATATGATGAGTGAACATAATCAGATGAGCCCAGAGGACAGGTCACAAAAACACAACAACCTGTCACATAACTAGTGCAGCAGACATAAGAACAGGTACAGGTGGAGGATGTTACATGAAAACAAGACTTATATGCATAAGAGGATGTGAACCAAGAATCGGGGCCATCGATAACAACATAAAATATAAAGGGAAAACAACCAGTATAAATATCATTGCACAAACAGAAAGAAACAACATGAGTACTATCACACATACCCGAAGGAGTCACGATCATTCAGGGCATATTAGGGTGTGTTGAAAAATTGAAGTATTTGCATCATGATGTAACAGACAGGGACAATTTCCCTAATTTTTTGCTACAATTTTATATGGAGATCAAGGGAATAGGACCATCAGGAGTCCCAATTTTACAACCAAAGCAGTGGATTGCAGTGTTGTATAACAAAGGGATAATGAACTTGTTATAAATCCCTCATTTTGGGTGGGGTAAAGATGTAAACAAATGCGTCAAACAATTATTGTCCTTGGTACATGGGGGTATTCTTTGGATGGATAGACCAGTATCAATAGATTTATATTTGATTGTAGAAATCATTGGTTTGCCAACATATGGAGAAAATCTAGAATAATACTTGGATGACAAGACAAAGGAGAAATACTTGGAAGAGGAGATGAAAAAGACATATGGCACTGAGAGAGGGTCCTGGGGAATAATAATTAACAGAATCAATGAACTTGTGACGATATTGGAAACTAATTTTATGGCTTGCAAAATTTTAAGGAAATGTTGCAAGGAAAAAGCACTTGTAGGAGTTATAGCAGCAATCGTGCAGTGCACGAAGGGGACTCTACTAAGTTGGACCCCATATTTACTTAACTTATTTTTGGATGACTTCAAGGATGCAAACTATATTGGAACATAGTTCCATTATGCATGGTTGATTATCTTTATAGATTTGGTGGGTTGGGGAGAACCCAAATACAATGGATTTTACCCAAGGCCAGGAAAGTTCCACACAGGTAAGTACACAAAATTATGGCACACCTCAGACGCAAAACAAAGGAAGGAAAATTCCATTATATTTTTCGTGTATTATGACGAGATGCAGGAAAAGATAGTGAATACCTGGAGGATACTACCAAAAGTGGTGGAGGAGCATCAAATCATAGAGATTTTTAAGGCTTCCAGATACAATATGTGGATCTAGGCCAAAAGGGATCCAAAGAAGGAATGGCTACAATTAATATACTGTGTGACAATAGAAGTGCAGTGGGCCATGAAAGACTAGATTGAAGAATCAAAGGTATCGGTAGTTTCCAAGAAGGGATCAAAAGGTAAGAAACAAGTGGAAGCTATCCCTTCATATAAGACAAACAATTCAACAAAGAACACAAGAAAGGCAACATAGAGCATGAAGGAAACATGGGGGAGAAAAACAGTTAGAAAACCAAGGAAGAAGAACCTTATTCCAAAGCATTTTGTGTAGGATAAGGACCTTGCAGAAGTAAGAAATGGAGGAGAACAGAAGGATACTAATGGAGGATCATAGAAGGATGTGAATTTTCCTACGCAGGAGGAACTAGGAGGTGGAGATATCCTAGACCTAAATATACCAGGTAATATAGCGTATACAAAAATACTACCCATGAAGAGAATTGTCTTGTAGTCATGAGGACAACACAATAAGATGAAGGCGCACAAGGGTGTCCCTAAATTTATAATCACAGAAGATGATGCAGTATTAGTAGCTGAAAAAGTACATGATCGCACAACAAAAGCATGGGATGATGAAAAAAATCAAAGAGAGTGGATAGTCAAGAAGTTGACAGAAGTTAAGGATGCACTAGAGAAACCGCAACTCAGTACAACGCAACAAAAGGAATAGGCGCATGCACAACAAACACCTCAGAGAAGAATTGTTCCAATGTAAGAGATGGTACATATAATAACCATGGGGAATGAGAATTTTTGTATTACTCAGGAGATGTTGCAGATTGATGAGGAGACAACACAGAAACAATTGAAGGACATACATCACTTGAACTTGGAATTGCCTGAGGTCCCAATGAAAGAACTGTATAAAATTCAATTCAATGTCGCGTAGGAGATTCAATCAAGGGACCAAGCATATGTGAAAAATTTACAATTGGATAAGAAATTAAGTGATACATTGAGGATAAAAAACAACATGGTGTAGGTTGAGTGGGATAAAGTGAAGCATCACACTGACCAGATAGAGGAGCATGTAGAAGAAGTATTCAAAACAATTCCTGATGGCATTGAGGAAGGAAATATACCAATGGAGGAGAAGATTCAGAAGATAACACAGACAATGGATAATTATCAAAGCTACATCACAAACTTGATGGCACTCCTACAACCAAGCACTCCACCAGAGGTTAGAACATAAAGGGAACAATATGTTACAAGTCATAAGGAAATTATTGCATAGAGAATTTGAGAAATTAAAGAGTTGTAAAATAAGAATGCATAGTTATGGACGAGCCTACATGACGATGAAAAGCTATAGGAGTTAGAAAAAAATGAAGAAGGTGTAAACACTTCTCTATTAGAATTAAAGAAGAGGAAGAAATAAATGAACATATCAGATAGGATGAAGAGTGCGTAGGAATTGAAAAACCTGCAAGAATAACTAAATAATATATAGGTAGAGAAGTAGTCGAGGCAGGCTCAGTTGGAGCCAATACAACAGAAAGAAGAAAAAATGTTGACAAAGATTGATGCAACCAAGGGGAATATTGAAAACATTAGCTTGGAAACTAAAGATTTGCTGAAAGAGCATATTGCAATGCAGACTGTGGAGTCTATAGAAAAGAAGAGTGAACAGGTAAAAGCTCACATTGAAAACATTTTAGATATATTCCAGGAGTTGGATAAATCAGTGTAGGATGCAAACACTACCTGAGTGGCTTCGGACGAGCCATAGGTGAGTGTTGGGGGCCTTTTGGCTCAAGAATTTTTTGGGAACAAGACAAAAATTATAAAGGTAGTTAGAGAAAGGACCAGAAAAGGATTGCACACTGGAATACAAGGAAAAGAAATGCGGGGAAGATGGAAAGGAAAATTAAGGAATAATGATGTGGATCAACTGTGTGTAGGAAGTAATAATGTGGAAAAACCTAATCCACTTAGGGTTAGGGTTTTGTTTATTGATTGTAAAGGTTCTAACCCAATTTTATAGTATAAATATGTATGGTAAGATCTGTGGAGAGGATATAGGTATGTTGGTTTTGTGCTAGTGAATATTTTTTGGTAGAGAGTTGTGGAGCTAATATAGAGTCATGTTTTGGATATAGAGTTATGGATTGTAACTAAGGGTCAAGTCACAAGATGTGGAGCTTATTGCAACACTGGTCAACTTCACCAAAATTATTATGTAATGTGCCCAACACAATGACTTTATGAAGATGAGTAAAGAAGTAGATAATGCCAAATCTTTGTGGACATAGCCCAAGGGGGTGAACCACAGTAAAAATGTGTCTTTGTGTGTAATGTCACTTTTATGGGTTGTAATGGTTTATGATGAATGAAGTAATCTAATAGAAGTAAAATTAATCGCACACTAGAATAAATCATGATAATTATTGCAGAATGAATGTTAATGAATGAATATGATTATAGAATGATAGATATGATATGGTGAAGTAGAAATAATTCCTAACATCCCCATGAGAAACATCTCTTCCATGGATGTAGACATTTGGGTCCTACAGTCACCCATAAGACATATCGGGTGAGAAATCATTGTGCACTCTGTGTGTAGTTTTTCCCTGTGGTCTCCAAAAGGGCCGATGGTTTGCAGGTTTTTGTTGGAAACCTAAAGTAGAACCTGGGTCAGCCCAAACATTCCAACAGGTTTGGAAAGAACAGGATAGTTTCTATGTTTTAAGGAGTCATCGCTTTTCCTAGCCATTAGACCTTGACTAGGGGGATTTTTGTCAGTGTTTCATGGAAACCTACACAGGAGACCTAGCTAAAGCATACACAAACAAAACTTATCAAGAAAAGGAAGAGAGATACAATATGAAGAATGAGAATCAATGTATATTATGATATTTTCAATGAGTGAATGATAATCACTCATATAGGCAATGACATCCTATAATTAAGAAAAGTGAAGAAGCAGTGAGCTGCAGTGAGGTTTTCTTAGGAATGCATGGATAATAGTGATGGTGTAAAATTATAAAGTCTAAAATAGAACTAGTTAGTTAACTCCCACTGAACTGGTCTGCCAAAAATAGAAATTTCTCCAACACCCCTGTGAACATCACTATGGAGTAAAAAATGAGTCTCAACTACTAGGCCATATTAGGTACTCATGTACAATGCAACTAATGAACACTAAGTAAAAATGAGGAAAGAGGGAAAACCACGTGGGAACAAAACTCCCCCTCAAAAGACAATGCATCAAAAGAACAAAAGGTAGTTGCTAGGCAATTGTGTTCTTCACTGCAAGACGATCCCGAAAAGTATGAAACTTCTTCTCAGTGATGGTCTTTGAGAATATGTCGACAGTATGTTCAGAGGAAGGACAAAAATTCAAATCAATGATCCTGCCATGTATTAAATCTATGATGAAATGCATGTGGACCTCAATGTGTTTGGTTCATTTTCATTGTATTGGATCTGTGCAAAATCTCAGTGTACTCTGATTGTCACACCATATGATAGTCGGAAAGTGAAACTGGATACAAATCTCGGAAAGGAATTGTTAAAGAAAAAGTGTCATAATGACACAGTTGACTACTCCTCTATACTCAACCTTTGTGGAAGATAAAGCAATGGTTGATTGCTTCTTACTTGAATAGAAAATTGGGCCTGACCCCAAATTGAGAGTGTAGCTAGAAGTAGACTTGATATATGTGATATCATTAGACCAATATGAATACATGAATCCTATGAGATCTATTGCAAAAACATATGCATAGTGAATCCCACAACTCATGGTGCCCTGAATATATCTGAGGATGCACTTGGAAGCCTTCCAGTGCAAATCATGGGTTTCCTGTGTGTATCTGGAAACTTCTCCTACTACATATGAGATATCTAGATGGGTGTGGGTGAGATATAGAAGAATCCCCACCATTTTTCGATACAAAGTGATGTCAACTAATGGTGTATCCCCGACATCCTCAAGTCTGATCCCAGATAAGAAGGGTGTAGATGCAGACTTACAGTCTGTCATGTGGAATCTATCCAGAAGATCCATGGCATACTTATCCTAAGAAATTTTGATTCCAGAAGCATCCTAAATAATCTCAAGATGAAGAAAGAAGTGTAGTGGACCCATGTACGTCATAGAGAACCTGTCATGAAAAATATCTTTGACCAAAGCAATGGTTGAAGCAAATCTACCATTGATCAAAATTTCATCAACATAGAGTAGTAAAATCATCACATATTTAGTAGTCCTCAATGTGTAAACATTTGAATCATATTTACATCTAACAAAATCATGTGAAATCAAGTAAGAATCCATCTTTTCATACCATGCTCTAGGTTCCTTCTTGAGGCCATAGGGAGACTTCTTCAATATGAATACTAAAGAGGAGTTATGAATGAACCCATGCGGCTTCTCCATGTAGATATCCTCTGGAAGGTAACCATGAATAAAAGAATTCTTCACATCCATCTGGTGAACTTCCCATCCTTTGGTTGTTGCAATGGCTAGAGCCAAGCGAATTGAGTCCATATTTGCTATAGGAGCAAAGGTCTCATCATAATTTATCCCATGAATCTGTTGAAATCCTTTTGAAACTAATATGGCCTTGTACCTACTCACTTGACCATTTTCTGCTCTCTTGGTCCTATAGAACCATTTGCATCTGACAAGTTTCCTCCCTGGTGGAAGTGGAACTAGATCCTAAGTTTGATTCTCTAGGAAAGAGTCATGCTCCTCCTGCATGGTTTCTTCCCATAGTGTATTTCCAACAACCTCATTGTAGGTATGTGGATCAGAAAATTGAACCATATAGCAATGCATAGGCATCGTTGGTTCAAAATATGAAATTGAATTAGAAGGATCCACATGTTGAGATTGAGTCCTCCTTGAATCCAATGGATCCCCTGCAAGGGTTCCTGATGCTTGAAGTGTGGACTCTACCCACTTGGGAATTTGTTGAAGATATGATGTTGACTCCTCATTTGGTTGTACTACCTACTCATATGCATGTACAAAATCCTTTGAATCTATGTCTGAATATGTAGCATCTGAGTGTGTGGAATCATCATCTCTAATGTTTGGAATTGATGGAAGCACAAGACTCTCTGCATGTTGAACTGGAGGTGCATGCAAAGGAATCTCCTTAAACTAAAAAATGAGCTCAACGATGAGTCAGTATGTAGAAGGATGAATCAGTTTGTACCCCTTCACATCATATGGATATCCCACAAATATGAAAGGTGTTCTCTATGGATATAAGGCTTTCTTCTTTTCAGAAGGAATATGGGCCCATGCTCTAGATCCAAAGATGCGTAAGTGTGTGACATCTAGTTTGTCACCTGAACAAACCTCAAAAGGTGTCCTATCCTCAACATATCTATGAGGTTCCCTGTTCTGTATGTAAGAAGCACAATTAAGTGCCTCATCCCAAAGCTTGGAAGGAAGTGATCTTGCATGCAACATGCAATTGGTCATGTCCTTCAAAGACCTGTTCTTCCTTTCAACAACTCCATTTTGTTGTGGAGTGTATGGAACTGTGTGTTGCAACTGGATACGAGCTTCATGACAAAGATTCTGAACATATTTTTTTATACACTCCCCCCCATTGTATGTACAAAATATCTTGATCTTGTTCCCAGTTTGTGTCTCTACTAGAGCTTTGAAGCATTTGAGATGCTCAAAAACTTCAGACTTTTTCCTGAGAAAAAAAACCCAGGTATAGCATGAGTAATAATCAATAAATGTAAGAACATACCTTACTTTGTTGATGGATGGATGTGGAAATGGGCCCATGAGATCACTGTGAACAAGCTCTGAGGAAGAGGAGGCTCTCCTTACCTTCCCATTTTCAAAATTCTCTTCAGGATGCTTGCCAAGAATGCATCCTTCTCAAAACCCTTCAGAAAATTGAATGTCTGGAAAGCCTTTGACCATTCCTTTCTTGGAAATTCATTGCATGTACCTAAAGTTTAAATGACCAACTCTCTCATGTCATACTCTAATACTATCATTAGCATGTGTAAGTATCAAAGAGGAGTCATAGTCAATAAATTTAGTGAACTTATACAACCATGATTTGTGATCTACCTCACCAACTGCAACAATGGAATTGTCATGCATGTCAAGTACAATAACTAAATATGATGTAAATTCAACCCTTTTACATGTTTGAGTGATATGATAAATTGAGAGAAGATTTATAGAAATATTTGGAACATGTAAAACATTATCAAAACTTCCATTAGGGAGTTCCTTTAACATCATGGTTCTAACCCTTATAAAATATAATGTATTATGTAAATATGACTTAGGCTGGTGAGACGATAAAGTTGAAAAGGGGCAAGAGTGCCTAGGAAATGTAACACTTCCTATACATTAATAAAATACATCGTTGGCTGCAAGACCAACAAGGACAAAAGAGATAGGGGGATATGATTCCATGAGAGAGGGGGCTTGAGGGACTAAGTCTTGTTATTATTATTTTATTTACCCATAATTGATTTTATGGAGAAGAGGGGGTTACATGAGCTTCTTGGGAGGGAGGCCATGTGGGTCTTGTCTTCAGGTAATTATTTAAACATCCCTTGGGGGTTTTTTTGGGTTCGTTCTTCCCTTGGTTCATCCTCTTCTCACTGGTTCACTCATTATTCTTCCTCTTCACTCACTACTTCTAGTTCATGTGCTCTTGGCTTGAGCATGAAAACAAATGGCAGGAAGAGGAGATCCACCATTGAATGGATGTAATTATTTACTGATCATTCCTGGAGGGAATGGATGCCTTTGTGCATGAACTTGATGGTAGTTCAGATGGAACTATCCACAACTGAGAGTCCTTGGAATTTCCAGTAGGGAGATTTCCTGATCTGTAGCACTGGATCCCTAGAGAGAAATGGAACAACCTCAGGGACTGCATGGCAGATAAAGGTGTTCATTTCTTGGGGTTGTGCAGGCTGAGGGGGAAAGAGAGCTGGAAATTAGGATTGTTGTGAGGTTGGGAAACCTGAGGGATACTTAGCCAACTACTGTGTATTTATACTTGGCCTAGGACCCGTCCTTCTTGATTCATAGCCTTGGATCAGGGGTGACCTGTTGTTGAGAGTAAATGAACAACAACGTATATGGTTGGTAGGAACGTCCTTGGTATGTAGCCAGTTAGTGAACGTTTACTTGCAAATATAAGTGCTCTATGTGTTTTATGTTTAATGTATTCCATTGTGTATTAAATTATCTTTGAGGTATGAATTCTAATGTGCATGTCTATTGGTTATTTGTTATGCATGGCACATTGTTTATCTCTTTTATGTTGTGACATGGATCTTGTCTTATGCATGTGGTGTGCATACTTATAACATTGTTGAGAAGTCCTTTGTTTTCGAATTAGAGATTAGAAAACTAAGTCTTGGGATTGCAACATGCCTAGCCGGCGGGTGGTTGGGTGTGTTGCAGCCTGTTTAAGTGGCATAGCCCAGCCTCTGGGTGCTCGGGTATGTTACAGATTGGTATCAGAGATTTTGGTTGAAACACTGGGATGGTATGGACCCGGTCTATTGGTAGAGTCTATGCAAAATCTATGCAGGAGTTAGAATGACATATATCCTTTGTATGGGTTCGAAGGATCGTGACTGTCCTCTTCGAATTCCGGAGCGATCGCCACTGTGGGATCAAGAGAGATCCGGTATCGTTGGATCGGAAAGCATGTGAAAAAGGGTCGTCCGATGAAACAGAAGCAAAGGTTAATCCAAAACTGTCAGATTGCTTGGAGAGAGATTGACAGCCAGGAGGCACTGCGGGGAACCAAGTTGCATGGGAGATAATTCCCCAAGGTGGTCCCACAATCCAAACCATGGTTTCATTGAGGGGTTACATGTCAGCATTAGAAGAATGACGGGGCAAAAGGCGGGTTACCCCAAACTGTCGATACATGCCCCCGCAAATTGAAAGGAATCTAGTGATGTGACATGCTAGTGCTTGAACATCGAAACTATGAATAGACGAGATAGTTGGGGACCGTTGATCTATAGGAGGACACATGTCAACCAATCGCGTGCTCTGGATAAAATGATCCAGGAAAAATCAAGCGAGGAGAAGTTTAGAATTGAGATTTTCGGTCCTCGGAGATCCAAAGTGAATCTCAGCCATCCGATTAAGGAGGACACATGGTGAAAATCTGTGGATTCCAGGTGAAGACCCGAAGTGAATCTTGGTCATCTGATCTAGGAGGACACCCGATAGAAATCTACGCACTTTGAGGGAAAGTGAAGGCTGAAATTTGAGGTTTCCAAAGTCCTAAGACCCGAAAAAATTGCAGTCATCAATCTACGGGAGACACACGTCAATAGATTGTGAGATTAGGATAAAATCATTTCGGAAAAAGTTGAGGGTTGATATTTTCAAAGCCCAAAATTACGAAGTGACGTGGCTTGCAGACGTCACCTGGGATGACGCGGACACATGGGATGTGTGCCATGTGTCAGTAATTTTTGAGCATATGGAGTATCGGGGTGTCAGTTAGAACGTGACATGTGTCACCCGCCTGATTGGGCCATGTGTTTGCTTCCATTATTTCACCACGTGGTGACATATCATGCAGTTCAGAGACTGGGCACTCCAGAGGGGAAAGATGTGACATGTTTCATTGGGTTTAAAACTCCCAAAGGCCCGAAGGCCAGAGTACATATCGACTGTTGATCCTAGAAGACACACGGCAGTAGATATCGCAATGGTTCAGAGGATCAACGCTCTAGGAAAAAGTGAAGGCATAGAGTTTGAAACTCCTGAAGCTCGAAGAGCCGAAGCGATTCACAGCCGTTGATCTGCGGGAGGACACGCATCGACTGAACGTCGAATTTGGGTGAAAGAATTCCAAGAGAAAGTGAATTCATAGAGTTTGAAACTCCTAAAGCTTAAAGAGCCGAAGTGATTCACACCCGTTGATCTGCAGGAGTACACACATCGATAGATCGTGAACTTTGGGTAAAAGCATTCTGGGAGGAAGCAAGCAGGGAAAGTTGAGACCTCCAAAGACCGGAGTTTTGAAGCAGATCTCGATCGTTGATCATGAAAGAGGACAAGGGTTGTTGATCTGGTCCTAGTTGAAGGATCTGAAGTTGTGAAGCAGCGAAGAACAAAGTCAATGTTAACCATTGATCTATTTTGGGAGCTTTCCCAACCAATGATCAAGTAAAGTGGAAGGATAACGTAAGTGGAGGTGTTAACCGACAACAAGCGGTCACCATCGCTTTATGAATCATTCGGTGGGTAATCACTTCATAGGAATTGATACTCTAGAATTCAGAAGCCACAAATAGCCAAAGTTCTAAAGTAAATGAGAACCATCCAGCTCGACGTGACATTAAGATGTGACCATTGATTTTGATAAGTGAGTAAGCACTTCTTAGCTTAGCACCTGGTCACCACCTGTGGTCGTATGGAATAAAGAAACAAAGGGAAAAGAAGAGGCAATGTTCAAATCAATAAGCCTGTGGTTTTGGGCATATGGTCATATGTAAATGGTTTGAAGGAAGCGACTCATAAAGATTTAATTCAACAGAGAGTTAACACTAGAATAATATAGAGAATTGATAAAGCATAAAAATGTGATCTGTTTGTGAACCAAGAACACAACAGAAGCATGAGTATGTTATAATGAGTTGAT
This sequence comes from Picea engelmannii, assembly GCA_009831015.1. Taxonomy (NCBI): domain Eukaryota; kingdom Viridiplantae; phylum Streptophyta; class Pinopsida; order Pinales; family Pinaceae; genus Picea; species Picea engelmannii. Next base: position 287,057 of record ML779121.1, on the reverse strand, counting down.
CCATGTCCGTGATCAACTCATGAAGACAAAAGAACTGAAACACAGTCATGATTAAAAGAGATTTAATTCATGAGCATTACGAATAAAGGATAAAAAGGAAACATGATATTAATTAAAGAATAATATTATCATTTAAATGAAAAGGTACCTCTAAATTTAATTGACAATTTTTGTATGATATGTATAGCTCTAACAAGATGGTTGCTTGTAGGTTTATCAGGATTAGAGGTATAACCAGATCAATTCAAGAATAGGATCAGATGTTAGGGTCATGGAGGCATGACTTTGCTTACAAAAGTTGGATGAAGTACTACAAAAGAAAGAATCCTCACATGGGACATGAATCTAGGAGGTGAATAATGTTATTAATGGGTATAGAAAGGAAAAGTAAGGCTCCATAGCCTTGAAGGTAGAGATGTGTAGATAGTTGCAAGCTTGATGTGGAAGGAAACAAATATCTTAAGAGGTGGTGTGTGAATAATCTCTATGTGTCGAGCATAGGAGTTCCAGGGAAGGATTTGTTAGATACGACTTATCTATTGTCTAAAAGTTTAAATCAGAGCTCATCATGGAATCAAGATGCCAATGCAAAGGAATTGGAATGTTCTCTCACTTCAAAAGTGGCACTAAATGAAAATGGATTTCCATTGGGGAATGGTACTAAGTGGGAAAGAATGGCCAGGTGGAATGTGGCTGGAAAAGTGTTCAGACCCAGGGAACCATAGTGCAGATGAGAATAATGGGAGCACACAAGGCATCAAGGATCTAAAGGAATTCAAGGACAACCAACTACAACAAAAATAGATAAATAAATAAGTGAATTGAAATAGAAATTCACCAGAGCGCATGAAGCATACAATGAAGTTAAATTGGATATGCATTAGTAGGCATGCTGACAATAAATGCTTGGTGCTTATGGATGTGTAATTTTGCATATATACATGCTTGGATATGCATATAACATGCTGGTGAACTTAGAATAGTTAGTTATTATGAAATAATGTTTGAGTATGACTAAAGGATGGATTATGTATTCAGGAAAAATGATACAGCAGGGTTAAATATGTGGATGTTGTTGTTGCTTATAATTTCCATCAAGGTGAAGACCCATGGGGATGGAAGGAATGGTGATCAAAATGATGAAGGGGGAAGTTTGTGAGCTTCTCCAAATATCAATTGGTCAAACAACAACAAGTAGGTTGGTAACAATTAGGCAGGTATGAATTTAGTTTCTATTGATGCATACATGTTGAAGGGGATCGAGGTAAGGATTCCCTCAGTTAATTTTTAGTATTTAAATTGATATGTAATGGTCGAAGGCCTAGAGTGTGTAAGTGTTTTTTATGCTAGAATACACTTAGATAAAATGTCAGTTGCATATTATGTTATGATTGGTTATGGGATCATAACCAGGTTAATTTAGGAGACATACTCCTTATATAATAATGAATACCCATAGAGATAGTCATGTGTGAGACCATAATCTGATTGGATATGGAAGGGCTATAGTGCTATGTGAGTGCTTGATGGTATCTACCATATATCTAATGTTTGGATTGCAACATCTTTTCCAACAGTGAAGAGCACTTAAGGATTATATTCTTGGTGTTGTGTTTGGGTGGAAAAGGAAGGTAACCAAATAGTTAGGAAAGCAGTAGGAAGTGTGCGGATGATGTGTTGAATCGTTGGCCAGAGCTTCCAACTCATCATGGTGGAATACATGACATAGTTATGTGGTATTATGTAGTCAATGCATGGATGAATTGTGTATATGTGACCATGGGTATTGGCACATTGATTTTTATCTTATTAACTGTGGCATTATGAAAAGTCTGTGTGATTGATAATACATGTGTATGTAATGATGAGTTCATTCCAATTGATAGTTGGATTAATATAAGTAATTGAATTGTAGTTGTAAACAATTCTGAGAGCACTTTGTGATTTTTTTTTGAATCATTTCCATGAGAATATATGTCTTGTACATGAGATAGTGACAATTTGTTTGGCTGAGTAATGTTGAAATTGCAGGAGGAAATGGCTCTTGGATATGGCAATGTTGTAAGCCCATAAAGAAGACCAATGCCTATTGCTGCAAGAGTCAAATTATTATGAGCATAAGCTCATGTCTATAAGTTTTATTTTTCCTATATAAAACAGTTTTGAGAATTATGAATTGATGATTACTAACAAATTGTTTTGGCCGAATGTAAATTGAAGAAATTGCAGGTAGAATGGTCTTAAATATGGCAGGGATGTAAGCCCATAAGGAATATCAGAAAGATCATGCTTGGAAAAAAAAAAATCTGTATAAAAAATGTTTGCGTGAGAAGTCACTCTTGGATTGCAGCAAGAGCAGAGCCTGATGCCCATCAGTTTTATGTCATGATTGGTTTATAAAAGGGTGATCGACTGGGAGTAAACTCAATACAATATCATTTTAAATCAGAATTCTGGACTAAGGCTATGCATGGACTGGTGAGGTCTTTATATAACTTCAGTCACTAGGTTGCAGTAAAGGTGAGCGGAAGGAAGACATCTGTGAGAAAGTGCTAAGGTATGTTGTGAGCATCAAGCTTCCAACAGCCCGAAGAAGAAGAATTTAAACACAAGAAAATTGAAAGAAATCATGACAACGTTACAATAATACCTTTATATAACACTGTCACAATTCTTCATGTGACTCATTCAATCATAAACACTTTCAACACTAGATGGAAATTAGGTGGAATAAGAAGATGATTGTCATTAGACAAGAAATTTCAAATATAGATACATAACCAAGGAAAACCAGTGCTTCATTAAAACTATACAACAGGGAGCTTAGCTCTACCAATGATACCAACAAAAATTGCAAAAATACTACATATACTAGGACTGGTTCAGACTGTCTGAGCCACCATCATGTCATACATTCAAGGAAATACGTTGCTTATCTTCTCTTGTTAGGCTATGCATGCGGACTTTGGGCAGAATGCCCATGCAGTCATCTATCGAACACAATATCTATCAGAAAGGACTGACATTCTGCCTCTACGCTCGTCTTTTCCCAACTTTCTATTTATGGTAGGAGAGGACATTCAACCACTGTCAACTACCTCAATAACTTCTTTCTCGGGATTCAGAAAGGCCCGATCAACTTCATACCCTTGAGACATGGAGGCCTTCTCACTTTGCCATCTGGAGCTGACCTGGACTTTGGCGGGGACGGCTAGGTGGGCGAGGATGAGGTGATGGGTGCGAGAAAAGTCAGACAAAGGTGGCTAGGTGGAGGGAAGCAAGAGGTGGAGGCAAGAAGGGAAAATGTGGTGGGGCATTCTCGAACGAGGACACATGGTGATATGACGGAGATGGCATGGAAGGAGGAGGGGCAAGTGTCAAGGAGTGAAAGGTGGAGTGAGGAAGGGGAAGTGACATGGAGAGGAAAGGCACAGGTGGCATGGGAGAGGTGACTATAGGCTGGGAGAATGATGAGTGGAGGACAGATGGAAGGATAGGGAAGATGGGAAAAGGGATGGAGGGATGTGACTAGTAGGCGGGAGATTTAGTGGAACATAGGTGGAAGGAAGGAGAAGGAAGCAATAAGGAGTAAGGAAGTGGTAAGGGGTTCAAAGGGGGGCTCGCACAAAACCACTTGATTTTGGACCCCCTCCCCCCCTCGCTAAAGGTAGAAAAGCGAGGGAGGTCCAGAATTTAAACTAGGCCGTAGATATGGGCACGCAAATATCGGCCACCCAAATCGACGTGCTCCTTAGTGCTCATTCTAGACCCCCCCCCACCCTCGTTAAAGGAAGAATGGTGGGGGGGTTTATGGAATTGGACCTCGTCCGTAGATCTGGGCACGTGGATCATGACCGCCCAGATCCACGGACCTTTTAACTCACATGCACCCGATCGCCAACTTTGGATAAGTGGGTTTTGACCCATTTATTTTTCATTTTGCCATCCCAAGGCCCAAACCAACGAGGCAAACACCCCATTACAAGAATTAGTGATAACAGTAGGCTCCATGGGGGATAGATCTTTCCCTGTGATTCTCTAAGAACTCATTTTGCAGTTCCAGTTCCTGTTGTTGGGTTATGGAGTCAAGATCAAAACATCCTACTGAAAATATAGGCCGAAAGGTAAAAGAAAAACAAAATAAACATGCATTCTCAAAGAGATTATTTATGTATAGTCCTAAACTAACAAGATCCTTTACATGGGGCTAGGTGAAAGTGAACTTCCACCATAGCCAATCAAGTAACTTCCTGAATGGAAGCACTCCTATTTTGTCAATGATCATTGGACGATGATGTAATTGTGATAGCAGAACAATTACATCCTTCAGCTTCCATCCTAAGGATGAGGTTAGGATGAAGCTGGGTGAATGTAAATCTTTAAGGAAATACAACTCCATGTATTCCTTCACAGGGTCATAGGACCAATGGAAAACTCCAGAAAATGAGTGATGGACAACCTCCTCTGGTACGTAGATTCTCACACATGGTTGAATCTCTCTGGTAAGCTCGGGTGGGTAAGAGGCTTGTGTAGGCTGACTGGTCTCAGGTGGTGGCTGCTCATTGGTAGGTTCCGAATAGGGGATAAACCACCCCTATTGTTGCTCTTATGGTTCCTCCTCTTGGCTCTCCCATGGGTCAGAGTCATAATCCTCATAGATAAGACCTGTGGGAAAGATCTTCTCCTCAATCTGCTGCTCATTTATGATTGTTGGAGAAGAGAACAACTGCATATCTAGCCTCTCCTCTTCTTCACTGGGATATTCATCAAATATGGGTTGCTCATAGTCAGTGCTTGAAATAACTTCTTCATCATAAACCATGCTGCCCAAAACATCCATTTCAGGGATAGGAATATCCCCTGCATCATCATATGAGTCAATAATAGGCTGCTCATATCCAGGCCTTTGAGGGAAAGGGCTGTGAGGAAAATCAGTTTTCATAGCAGGCTCATTCTCTGCACTTTCTTCACTAGGGAAGAAAACACTGCTCTTGTCCGATGAAGATGAACATAGAATAGAACAAACTGATATATGATACAAGTCATCTCCATCAACCTCACAACCTAATTTTGAAACAACTATATCTTGAGTGAAATCCTTGTATCCCTCACAAAAACTATGACAAATTAACTTAGAGGGATAAAACTTCTGATAGTGAGCGTTGAAGGCTGCGTAAAATTTCTCCAAGGAGGAAATGATAGCAGGGGGTAGGGAGTAAAACCACTGATGGGAATCTCCCTCCAATGAGAACCTGAAAATCTTCATCAAGACACCCTGGTGAACAAAGTTGTGCTCAATCATGCATATATGAAAATTAAATAGATGCTCACTAGGATGATCATGCTCGTTGCCTTTGAACCTCGGAAGATAGTCATCCCATTCATTTATAGGTGGCACTGGATGGGGATAACTAGTAATGGCAGAGAAACCGAAGGGGGGAAAACCACTTAGCTAGGATAGCCTCCATAGCCCTTTGATTTGTCTCTCGCAATAGATTTGCCAACAGATTCTGCATAGTGGAGTCACCATGGTGAAAGATAATGAGTAAGAACAATGTGTCCAGCTTCAATTCACCATATAAAACTCGATCTCTACAATGTGGCTCTTTTTAGGGAGCTTCAAGCATGATAGAGGCAGTTGTGGAGTGGAACTTGTGTGTCTTCCTCTCAGGAGCCACAGTTGAAACAACAAGTTCACCCCAGTGGAGTCGTCACAATAGAGTCGCTAGGTGCAAAGTAGCAATATTTAATGGCTCTGATATTTTATGCACCTTCAGAATCAGAGGCTCATTGTCGTTCTACCCAGGGAAAATCTTCAATTCGTCCCTGACAATGGCACTAGAAATGTTAGCGTCAAAATTCACTCCTAGATTGAGAAAGGAGCAGAGCCTGATGCCCATCAATTTTATGTCACGATTGTTTTATAAAAGGGTGATCGACTGGGAGTAAACTCAATGCAATATACTTTTAACTTAGAATTCTAGACTGAGGCTATGCATGGACAGGTGAGGTATTAATCTAACTTCATTCAGTAGGTTGCAGTAAAGGTGAGCGGAAGGAAGACATCTGTGAGAAAGTGAAAATTTTTGCTATGAGCATCGAGCTTCCAACAACTCGAAGAGGAAGAATTTAAACACAAGAACATTGAAAGAAATCATGACATTGTTACAATAAAACCTTTATATAACACTGTCACAATGCTTCATGTGACTCGGTCAATTATAAACTCTTTCAACACTAGATGGAAACCAAGTGGAATAAGAAGCTGACTATCATTAGACAAGAAATTTCACATATAGATAACCAGGGAAAACCAATGCTTCATTAAAACTATACAACATGGAGCTTAGCTATACCAATGATACCAACAAAAATGGAAAAAATGCCTACATATACTTAGACTAGTTTGGACTGTCTGAGCCACCATCATGTCATACATTCAAGGATTTACATTGCTCAGCTTCTCTTGTTAGGTTGTGCATGAGAACGTTGGGCAGAATGCTCATGCAGTCGTCTTTCATACGCGATCTCTGTCAGAAATGACTGACAGTCTGCCTCTGCGCTTGTCTTTTCCCAACTTTCTATTTATGGCAAGAGACGACACTCAACTACCGTCAACTACCTCAATAACTGCTTTCTCAAGATATGGAAAGGCCCGGTCAACTTTGTACCTTTGAGACATTGAGGCCTTCTCACTTCGCCATTTGGAGCTAAGATGGACTTTGGCAGGGGAAGCTAGGTGGACGAGGATGAGGCGATGGCTGGGAGTAAAATCGAACAAAGGTGGCCAGGTGGAGGGGACAAGGGAGATAGGTGGCAGGAAGTGAGAGGCGGAGGCAAGAAGGGAAAATGTGGTGGGGCACACTCGACCGGGGACACATGGTGATATGATGGAGATGACATGGAAGGAGGAGGGGTAGGTGTCAAGGAGTGAAATGTGGAGCGAGGAAGGGGAAGTGACATGAAGAGGAAAGGCACAGGTGGCAGGGGAGAGGTGACTATAGGTTGGGAGAATGATGAGTGGAGGATATATGGAAGGATAGGGAAGACGGGAAAAGGGACGGAGGGATGTGACTAGTAGGCGGGAGATTTAGTGGAACACAGGTGGTAGGAGGGAGAAGGAAGCGGTAAGGGGTAAGGAAGTGGTAAGGGGTTCAAATGGGGGCCCACACAAAACCTCTTCATTCCAGACCCTCCCCCCTCACTAAAGGTAGAAAAGAGATGGGGGCCCAGAATTTAAACTAGGCCCTAGATATGGGTGCGCAAATCTGAGCTGCCCAGGTCCATGCGCTCCTTAGTGCTCATTCTGGACCCCCCCTCCCCCCCTCGTTAAAGGCATAATGGTGGGGGGGGGTTGGAATTGGACCTCATCTGTAGATCTGGGCGTGCAGATCATGGCCACCCAGATCCATGGACCTTTTAACTCACATGCACCCAATCACCAACTTTGGATAAGTGGGTTTTGACCCATTTCTTTTGCATTTTTCCATCCCAAGTCCCAAACCAACAAGGAAAACACCCCATTACAAGAATTAGTGATAACAAAACAGATTTGACATTTATATTTGAAATGGTTATAATGATATCTCATGATGACTGTATGTGTATAATACAGATGATATGTTGGATATGCAAGCTGGAAAGCATGGAAAAGGATATTGTTGTGTCATGAGAATCCTATGTCCCTAGAAATATTCTTGTGTAAGAGAACCTTGGTCAGGAAAGATGGATCGCCTGAGGGGATCCATGGCAGAGAAGGGGATGCTTGAGCCTACGCCTGGAAGGTGAGTGACCACAAGGAAGAAGAGACTTTGATAACTCTTGATTGGGGTCATGCACACAATGGGTATGTCAGGAAAAATAGTGAGCCAAGTTAACGAGACAGCTATATGGATGTAGATCCATGAACCACACAGATAAGTATTGTATTGGAGTATGAAAATTTACTCTTACAATATGAGAAAGAATGAGAATTTTATGCACAAATTTTGAACTGACATGCTCGCTAATTTGAAATATTGTAGGAAAACGATGAATGTTGAATATCTAGAAAAGTACCAGACTATGAGAGAAAAGAAGTTGATGTTGTAGCAACTAAATGAAAAAAGCATGGAACGACGAAAGTCCAATGGACTTGCTACAACTGGAGTTTTGGAACCCACAACTCTGAAACTTCCTGGTCGAGTGCACTAAAGCCGGGTGTTATCACTGAAATTTCGTCTGCACATGGCGACAAGAACTCCACACCATCAAAA